>BQNB010029499.1:0-55684 GCA_026074375.1 Tanacetum coccineum | reverse complement strand
AAGATGATTCATTTCCAAGATCAATTGCTGAGAGTAATATTTCTGAACTTGAAAAGGAATCGGGGGAGAATCTTTGTGATAATTTAAAATGTGAGCTTCCAACAAAGAATCTTTGTGTCGAGCTTGACAAGGTTTTAACTAAACAAACAAAAGATCTTAATGATGTCAAGCTTGAATTGGTTGATGATGCTTAAGATGAAAAGGATCAATTTTTGAAAGAAATTAATCATTTAAGGACTCAACTTGAGAATCTAAAAGGGAAGTCTGTGGAAACTAAGTTTGATAAATCTTTAATTTTGGGAAAACCATCTGCTGATAAACTATTGATAAAGTCTCAAATTTCAAAATCATGATTTGCTCCCAAAGTTGTTGTGCAACAGGATTTGTCAAAACCAGTCACTACACAGTCTTTACCTAAAAATGAAAAAGATTAGCTTTTGAAACGAAGTGCATCTTTAGAATCAAAATTGGCATCACAAGATCTTCGTTTTTATCAAAAAGAATACCATGAATTGAGAACTTCATATAATGCTTTAAAAGTAAACTTTAATTCGCTTAACCAGACAAAAAGAAAAATCAATGTTTCAAAATCTTCAAAATCTAAAGTAAGTGTTTCGGAAAAGGTTCACACGGGTGAATTCTCAAAACCGTTTTCAAAAAGAGTTTATCAGTTTACAACTTATTCTTTGCAAAAAGATAGGAAGTTTTCTAAAAAATCTCAAACTTTTGAAACATCTACTCCTCAAACGGGTTTTAAGACACGTGCTTCAAATGCAAAGAATTAATATTTTGAAACATCACACTCTCGTTTTACACCGATAAAACAAGTGTGGAGGTCTTCTAACACAAAAGGTTTTAAAGAAAAGTACTTCAAGTTAAAGGAATCAAGTTTTTGATACTCCACACTCTCGTTTTACACCGGTAAAACAAGTGTGGAGACCAAAGCATAGTCGTTCAAACTCTTTAAAATATTCCAAAACAGAAATGATTTTGATGCAAAACAGGAATGACTCGGCCTTGAAAAACAAAAACAGTGGAAGATTTTCAAATGGTTCAAAAACGAATTTTCACAATGTTACATCAAATGTTAATAACAAATGGAAATCTTCTTTGTCAACAAGATTTAAAACTCCTCAAGAAACACCAAGTTTCAATAGTCAATGGAAAATTAAAAGGAATTTTAAATCTCTGTTGATTCCACGAGAGTTGTTTTCAAATGAAACACCAGTTTCAATCCCTCGTTGGAATTCAACATCTTTACATCGACTTGACACAACTTTCAATTGGTATTCAAAACTTGGCAAACCCGTTAGCGTCGTGCTTAAATGGGTTCCAAAATTTGTTGTCTGAATTCGATGTCTCAATGGTTTGTAATCAAATGTCAGATTGCAACCCGATCTTCAAATAAAAAGAAAATGTACGCTTTAGTGCATTTATCCTAAACAATGAAAAGAGAAATCTTTTTGGTCTTGAGCTATTCAACAAAACATTTAAAGTTTTGTAGCTCAAGTCAATGGCTTGTAATCAAATGTCAGATTACAACTCGGTCTTCAAATAAAAGGAAAGTGTACGTTTCAGTGCGCTTTACCTTCAAAAGAAGAGAATTCTTCTTGTTTCGAGCATAATTTTTCAATAACTTTTCAAAAGTTTGCTCAAAACAATGACTTATGATTATTTCTAATCAGAACTCGGTTTTCAACTAAAAGAAAAGTCCACGATTTAGTGCGCTTTATCTTAAAAAGAAGAGAAATCTTCTTTTTCCTGAGCAATTTTAATCAAAAATCCTTTTAAAAGTTTGCTCGGGACATACGACTTCTAAGTAAATGTCAACTTAGGACTCGTACTTCAAAGAAAGGAAAGTGTTCATTTTTAAACATTTATCCTCACAACGGGAAGCCTACAACTTCTCGGACTTGAGATAGTTCATTAAGATATTCAAAATCTTGAGCTCAAGTAAAATGGTTTCCAAAAAGTTGAACACAATTTTCAAAAATATATCAAAAAGATTTTTCAAAATCTTTCAAATTGCGTATTCAATACTCCCTTCATCACTAAATCCTTTGATTTATCTATTTTTGAGGGGGAGCCTTTCAAAACAAGTAGTGTTTGAGCATTATGTTTCAAGAATTTTTTAAGGATATTCAAAATCTTTCAAATTAATGTGCTCAACACTCACTCTATCCCTCAATATACTTGTGGTGTCATTCAAAGTGAAGTATTGTATTATTGAGGGGAGTATAAAGAAAAATGTTTTTAAACAAACAAAAATTTTTCCAAGACAAAAATAGTTGTTGTCAAGTATATCGACAAACGCATCAGCGATCTAAGTTGCATCCGGTCTAGGGTACTTGAAAGCGTTGTTAGCATCGTTCGGGTTGCATCCGTTTGAGAGTATTTAAAAACCATTGTTAGCGACTTAGTGACCATCCGTTTTAGATATAAACACACTTGGCACAACTAGTTTTTCAAATTTGTTTAAAACATTCACAAATGTTTCAAATAATAATCATGCAATATCTGTTTTCTCCCATGTGCTTTCCAAAACTCATATAGCTATTTTAATCCATTGATATCAAAAATATCATTTGGTATGTTATTTTTAAGGGGGAGAAAATTGGATTAAAATGTGATCGTTTTTTACTCAAGTGCGAAACTCTTTCCTCCTTTTGCAAAACTCTTTCAATATTATGATGCGCATGTGTAAGGGGAGTATTTCTCAAAAGTGAAACATTCAAAGTGTTAAAAGTTTTGATTTATATTAAACACTTTGATTGATTTTCAAAAGGTTTTATGGTTCTGATCTTAATACCCAACAACCAACTACCTCACGATGATCAAAGAAGGAATAAGGTGGTAATCAAACCAGAACCAGAAGGATCTACCCAAGGACATTCCATAGATAGAATAGAAGTCCTTAGGTAAGATGGAGTTGAATGTGAATGGGAGTAATGTCAACTACGGCATGAGCTATCATCGGAACAATCACAACATGATGATAGTAATGACGTTTTGGAAGACATTGAAGGGGTTGAAGAATGAAAAAGAAATGATATGTAAAGGGTGAAAAGAAAGAATCCCTCCACAAAACTTAAGGCAGAAACCAGGTCAATACATAATCTGTCAGATATCACAAAGATGATATTTAGTATTGAAGAAAGACATCATGGACCCAGTGATGTAATGCACGACCCCTCCTAGCCACTTAATATTTTCTCAGAAGAATTCTTGTTTCAATTCTCACAGAGATTAAACATGTTATCTATCGAATTCTCATTATGAGAATGTTGATATTTAAAAGGTGACAGTCAGCTCCAGCCTTCGATCACTAAAACCAAAACACACTTATTGAGTCTAGAGCCAAATGAGATCAAATCATAAATCTCACATAGGACACAAAAGTAAATTTGTATTAAACATCAAGGATACAAATAGTACAAGAGTCTCATATATGTCTATGTGACATTGCATGTCTGAGTGACATTGCCAGAACATTCAAGAGTGATACCTAAATTAAGTATTTGATGATGATGAATGGAAATCCAACCAGTGCTAACATCAAGCCAACGTTGAACGTAGGTTATTAATTTGAAAGTAATTGTTTAATGATTCAATTAGTGTTAACTAGTAATCTAAGTGATCTAGTAGTTATCGTGTTCTTTTGGAATTTGTTTTCGAAAAACACAAATGACATTTCCTTGATTTATTCAAGTGAAGTGTTGGATTACCAAGGTTACTTATGATGCCACACTATTGATGAGGGGAGATTGTTGGAATTAAAGATAGTAGTTGACTCTCATGCTTAGACCGCACTTCACACATGACTTCACTATCAAATATTCAGGCGTAACAAGATTATGATTATGTTTGATGGTCATCAAATATAATCAGGGGGAAGAGAAGTGTTCTAGCTGAATATTTCGATAGAGCGCAACAATTAGGGGGAAGAAATGTGTACATCCGAGACTTAATTGACTTTGGTGTATACAACATAGTGCAACAACTAGGGGGAAGAAATGTAAACATCCATGACTTAATTGACTTGGAAGTTAAAGTTGCGATTCTCTATAGTTGTTTGTGTGAAGTATGGCATATGAATGGTTGTGTTATTTGGGGGGTAAAAGCAATTAGATGGGAAATACATTTATGTACAAACATCATCTACAACATCTCTACCTTATCAGAAGCAACGAACAATCGACATATTCATAAATTCATATCTCATACTCAAAAGTCACACAAAGATACACTTCCGCAACTCAGATAAAATCAAAGAACTTCCTCAGAATCATCACGTTGTTGATCTAGGAAAAAGTTCTAAACATGAGGAAGATTTGTAAGCCTCAATAGAAAGTATGATTTATGTTGGATCTAGAACTTCAAAAACAAATCAAGAATGGAGATCACGGTAAAGAATGAGATAATTGAAAAGATCTCAAAGGCAAAGAAAAAAAGGATAATAGAAAGATCAAGATCAAGATCACTAAAGCATGATTGGAACAAGACCACTATTACACAACAAGACTCAAGACAAATAAGCATTAAAGTTCAAAGATCAAAGTCACAAGAAGATCTCAATGACTATACCTTTAAGGGGAGACATTGTTACGAATAATAAAATGATGATCATTAAAGCAATCAAAGAGAGATCTCATGATCGTCCCATGTGGAAGATTGTTAGGACACTGATAAAGAGTGACGATCTTTATTGATATAAATGTCTTGTAATAAATTAGAGAAATTATATTGTGGAATAGGTTAGGTGATAGGCTCTGACTAAAACAAAGTCACGAGACTGATAAATAGCCAAAACTAAGAAACATGGAGCTCATTGCTCTTCTATGTAAAATGGTATAAATACCCCCACCACCACTCATTGTGTGGGTCCTCATTAAGTGTCTTCAAATCTCATTCTAAATCTTTTTCTCACTAATCCTCCTCTTCCTATTTTCCCTCTCCTCTACTTTCTATCATTCTCTCTCCTAGAATAAACACACACATAATACCTATACACAACACTCTATTCTTATTGATCCTAAATTCAGACCTAAACAATTCCCATACGAATTTCGTGTAACCTCAGGCACCAAATATGGTCGATAATATTGTCTTAGGGAAAGTGATTACACGATTCAAGAATTTATCCGGACAATCTTTGATTAATCATAAGCCCTCCTCGTATGAAAAGAAGTATTGCTTTTTAAATTTTACATAAGATTATAAGCTCTCAAAATAAACGAACATATGTACTCTTTAGCTGTGGTTTTATAGATAAAAATTGCATAATCGTAAACGAAATTTGACTAAAGTACATTTTTCAACAACTTTAAAAGTGCATATACACTTCTGCCGAGAAAGTTTAGTGTGCAATTATCGTCCCTAACACGAAATTTATGAAACATCGAAAGTGAAGACGCACTCCTTACCAAGACAAGACACAATGAACTTTCTATAAGCATTGTTATCGCGGTTTCAAAATTGTAAAAGCTACAACTACAATTTGACCTAACCATTATAAATGGTTTTGATATTTACTAAAATCTTCTATTTATAAACATCAATTTTGTAATAAAAAGAGTAGATTTTCTACTTAAATTAGTGAGAAACACAATTTTTTTGATGTTTAAACAAAAAAGACTAAAGTCAAATCTAAAGAAAAAACAGATAAAAAATTGTAAGCTTAAAACAAGGGATTTATTATGTAAGCGAAAAGTTGTTTAGAAAAGATTTTGACAATACAAAGTAAGTAACAAGTCAAGCAAGAGTCTTGTTACTCATTTTCATTATAATTTCTCATTATTTTCTTTCCAATTTCACTTTCGACCACAACTATGTTCCTCACCCTTTAAATCCCATGTCTTTTTTCATCATTTAATTAATGGTTTTTTTGTTTTTGTTTTTTAACTCTTTATGTGTGTGACTTTATTTTTAATGATTTTTGTGTATGTGGGTATAAATCTTTTTGAGTTTTTTGTACTAAAAGTTGCAATCCTTCTTATTATTGACGCATAGTTATTTATGTTTTTGTTATCTAGTGTATTATTGAGTTTTTGTCTAATAATATTAATAATTTTGAGCATATTGAAGGTAAAGGTTTATTTTCTGTGATGGAATTTGTTTGTAATTAGTGATTCTGTTTCAATTGGTTATTTGTTTTTCCAGTGTAGATTAATTGAATTGAATTGAAGATGGAAATATGGTGTTTGGGTTTGATGTTGAAAGCAAATTTGAGTCTGCAGTTATCGAGCTTGATGGTTAATAAAGGTTATGGGTGCACAATACTATTAACGGATGATGTCCAGAATGATGGATTGTTTCAGGTTATGAACAGCATTGAAGCTGCTGAAGCCTACTATTACTACAACAGGCATGTTGATTTTTCGTCTTTTTGTGATAGGCTTGATAGGTTTATGGTTTGATCTGCGTTGGTTACCTTGTTTAGGTTTATGTATTTTTAATGCCTGATAACCTAGTATAATGATTTAGTGATCGGTTCTCATGACTGATACATAGTATGTTTAATCGTGCCAGTTCCCTTAGCTCTAACACATGACATATAATAACAAACTAGAATACTAGATCATGGCTGGTATGAGTTTAAGATGAGAGAAGCATAATTTAGAGTATTGTTATCGCTTATTGTAAGGCCCTTGTGTTGATTTTCATTCGAAGTGAGGCTATGACTAATCAATTCAGTTAGATAACAGGATTGTCGACAATCAGAACCCTTGAATCTATGATTGGTTTTGCTTTATTATAACACATTTGATGGGTCGAAAGGTTGTGTTAATTTGATATTGGTTATATTTGGTTTACTAATCAATAATTCTATGATGATAACAGAAAAAGAGAGGTAGTATACCCATCCACATGAATCATTTTTCTGAATGAGTTAGGCAAGAAGGAAATGGGCATTTGATTTATGGTTCTATTGCTCATTACGGAGTATATACTAGTATAGACATGCGGTTGTCAACATCATGTTACAAGTTTACACACTTCACATATAATTTTTTTTTTAATCCTTGTACAAGTGGTACACGCATGAAAGTGTCACTTCTAAACCTCATGGACGTGAGTGGTATACGCAGGGCATCAATACTTTCTTTTCAGGATATACAATGGTTCTTAGTCATTTTGGTAGTTACTGAGAATGTTAGCCACACATTTGAAATGATTTAGGTTGGAAGGAAAAAAAGTACAATTCTGAGTCATCATAAAGGAAATTAAAATGCCAGAGCACAAGATTGTCAACTTGTAATTTTTATGCAATAATGGTAATAAATTGTTGAGTATCTAGTCCTGATCGCATGCTTTGGCATGAAACGGAATATTGGTTACCCAGATGTACTTAGCCCTGCCCTGGAACGGGATTTGAGTTTACAGGCCGGCCTCTGTAGATTTTTGGCCAGATTTTTTTCTTATATAACCCCTGATGTATTTGTAAACAGTAAACTTTAAACTGGGATTACTAATAATGACCGACTGACCGTGTAGTTTGCTATGGATGTAGGTCATGACCGTTTTCACCCTAACTATATAATTATATGTCTTATGTCTAATATTCATTTGTTAGTATGTTCGTTGTTCTCATCCGTCAACCCTTCTGTTTCTGGACCCGCGTTGTCAATAATAATCTCTTTTCTCAGGTTGAAGAGAATCAACAGATTGAGGTCGGAGCCTCAAAAAGAAAGAATCAGGAGCTTTAAAACTATGTATCTTTCCGAGTTATCCCTTTTACTTTTAAGCTTGGCAACTTCCATTTTCTTCCTAGCTTGTCATAGTTTATTTCCGACTTATGCAGATCCATTTTCTAATATCATATCATAAAATTACCATCAAAATTATGACACTGTTGATTTTTTTACTTTCATCTCTTGAATGTTTTGGCATGTGTTTAATATCGCTCGGGGGTCGGTACCTCGGCGTCAGACCACCCTTTAACGATTATATCGGTCTCGGCGGCGATATATCGGTTTTTCTCGGGACGGAGACCCTAAATTATAAAGGAATTCCTGCAAAATATATATAAAAATTAATAAGTTTTTTAATATTCTTATTATTTTTAACTATATATCTATTATTATATGTTGTAAAATATACATTTTGTGGTTACCTATTCAGTTTTGTATACTTTTATTAAATCACGATCAAGAAAAATCAGAAACCAAAAAAAAAAAAAAAACAACCCAAAAATCGGCCGATTTTGACCAAAACCGATTTTTTACCGATAAGTGAAAAAACGTATCGGCTGACCACCGATAAGCGATATATCTGTGATATATCGGCCGGCCAAGGCGATATGTACAACACTGGTTTTTGGTTAAATTGGTTACATCAATCATATTTACTTTTGCAGGGACTTAATTTGTAGTATTTTAGGATTTAAATGCACGATTAACTTTTTGTTTCTTCTCTATGGAACTTAGACTTTATAATATATGTTTTTCCAGATGCAATGATTTTTGCTATCAAGATAACTTTAGGAAGTAAATGTCACAATTAATATATCATGATTGAACTTTGAGAATTATAAATTTCTGTGGGTTGCTAGGTAATTTTATTTGAAACTTTTGGAATTATAATTTTCTGTGGGTGCTAGGAAATTTTAAGGCGATAATTTATTTTTTCTAAGATATTCTAGAAATTTGGAGTGTCATAATGACATTCTGTCTAATCATAGTTTACCTCGTAGCATTGTAAGAACTTGGCTTTGGGGGTGATGAACTGAAAAACTAAAAGGGCATATTATTTTTCCTATGCACATCCATTTCTATAGTGGAGCTTTAGAGCAGCGAAATAGGATTAGGAACAGTGAAAATACTTTCGCATCATATGTATTAGATATATGAGATTTGCAAAGTGTTAGCCGCACAAAATATGTTACACCATGAAGGTGACTTCTGTTAATTGGTTTCCATTCTAGTAAAATTGTTTGCAATGTATCTTTTTTGGTTAGCATTATAAGGTTCTAAGTTGATGTATCGGAGTTGTATGTGTTCATTTACTTTACACTAAGCGATCATGTATGTGTGTTAATGGGCCATTTCTCATTCTCAAGTTTATGTTAATGCATGATTACTTGTTCTAATAACTATAGATAATTTATAGTAGAAGTAATATAAACATATCATCAAATGCTGTAAGCTATTTTTTATTTACTTAGGGGAAGTAGATTTTAAGCAAGTAATAATATTATTATTTACGTACAATGTTTTGATGGGAGCTACCTTTTTGCGCGTAAATAAATAATAAAAAAGTATCCATAACACTCATTACAGTTCAGCAGATTTCTTTATTTCACAATTAATAAGGCTTTACAGACTTAATTAAGCAACTTTATTCAAGTTTTTATCTTGAACCCTGTTTCTAGTGTTACTAGTTTCATTTAGGTAGCCATGCTGTATACTTTTGAGCTCTGAAAACCTATCTTTCTTTGCTGTAGAAGAATTGAGTGTTAATTTTGTGGCAGAAATCAAGTGATACAAAGGCTCAAAATAGCCAACCCATTGGTCAATGGAGTGATCGTGATTATCAGCCGCAGACAAATGATAAGGATTACCTGGGAAATTTTGTCAACTCATCTATGCCGACCCACAGGTTAAATGAAGGGCTTAAAATGCTTCCTGGTGGTCACGCAGTAACCAATAACGGGGCCACGTCCACAGAATCATTTTCTCCTTCGAGGTATTTTGGATCGGAAATATGTCATTGGTCGAGTATAAAAAAGATAGTACCCCTGTGTTATACTTTTAGCCATATCTACAAGCGCAATATTACATACACATACTGTTAGGTATCAAGCGGATGGAGAATATGATTCACAACTCAATGTGTCTGCACATGGACATGGGATGGTGTCAATTTCTGATGTAAAGAATGCTGTCAGTCCTTCAAACCAGGTATAGAGTCGTTGTATTCGTATGCGATAATCTATGTTTTATCAGTTCTTAAGAACACTATTTGAATTACAAGGTGTTATATCCTTGTTGTGGAGAACCTAAGAGATAAGGGAAACACCAAGAGATACTTAAGAGTCATTAAAGATATGTACGAGGGGGTGAAGACCCGCGTACGAACCACAATGGGGAGCACAGAGTTTTTCCAGGTGGAAGTAAGCCTCCACCAGGGCGCCATTAGTCCATACCTTTTCACCTTAATACTGGACGAGCTTTCGCGGGGGATTCAAGAGAGCATCCCTTGGTGCATGATATTATGCAGATATAAGTGTGTTGATCGCAGAGTCGGCTGAAGGGTTAAACAACAGAATTAAGAAGTGGAGGGAGGCTCTAGAAGACAATGGCCTACGGGTAAGCAGAGAGAAGACGGAATACCTTAGATGTGATTTCGGTTGGTACGAAGTACTCCACCAAGAAGTGAATATACGTATCGGAGACCGGATCCTTCAACCAAAGGAGTCTTTTAGGTATTTGGGGTCAGTGATTCATAATCTGGAAATAGACGAAGATTTGCTCACCGTATTGGAGTAGGTTGGATGAAATGGAGGGCGGCCTAAGGAGTCATGTGTGATAGGAGAATCCCCTTAAAGCTAAAGGGAAAATTCTATAGGGTCGCGATTAGACCAGCTATGCTAGGAAAGCTCAAGCAAACAGGGTGGAAGTGGCAGAATTGAGAATGTTGAGATGGACTTGTGGTAAAACCATGGTAGACATGATACCTCAGAGCAGAACTTGATGTCGATTCTATAATTGTCAAGATGTGAAGGAAGGTTGAGATGGTTCTGGCATGTTAAGCAGGAGACGATAAACTGCCCCTATTAGGAGAGAGAAGCTATGTTAGTTATGGATAGGTCGAGGAGAGGGTAGACCTAACTTAGATGGAAATAGACTTAAGCAGGACACATGAAGGAAGCTTTCCTTGTCCGAGGACATGGATGACCTCTGAATAGGAACGCAGGGAGAGATAGAATTAGGATAGCGGGTAGGATGTAGAAGCCTTCAGATTAGGTCTTGCTTTTAGGAGCATAGGAGCTGCATAGTAGCTTGGCCTTGTGTCCCTTAGCTAGTTTGCCTTCTAGAGCCTGAGAGCCCCCCTTTTTTTTTGCTTCTCCCTTAGGCTTTGCGTATAGGATTGTAGGTCCTTCGTAGTAGCTTTGCCTTGCGTGTCTTAGGTTCTTGGGCCTTTTAGCTAGTTGCCTTTAAGCGCCTAGGAGCCTCCTTTTGCCCCGCCCCCAGGTTTGCTCCCCATAGTGCCCTCTTAGGCTAGTCGCCTTTAGGCGGATAGGAGCCCCTTTTCGCTCTTTTGGCCATAGGAGTTGTTGTCTCTTATGTGCCGGTATGCTTGTTTGCTCTGCATGTGCTCCTTGTCGTGCTCTTGTCGTATGTCATTGGGATTGTTTGCTCTATTTGTTTGTCTGGTTTGAGCTGTGGGCCCTTAATAGGGAGCCATCGGTCTTTGTTTTGTCGCTCTCGTTTTAGCTTATTCGTTGTCTCTTGTTTGCTTATATCCTGTTTTTGTTGCGTTTCTCATTGGGACCGTTTATATGCGATCTGTGCTCTTACGCTTGTTTTGGGTTTGTTTGTTTGCCGTGGATGTATGTTTTGGTTGCTTGTTTGCTTTGTTTCGTTATCTATCCTTGACAACACCCTAATGGCACACGGTTCACTGGCCCGGAAGGTTCCCTTGGAAGCAGTCTCTACTCTTCCGGGTTAGCCCGGAGGGTAGGGTAGGATCTGTCTACGTTCCCCTCCCCCATACATCCGCTTCGGCCGGGAATGGGTATGTTGTTTGTTGTCTGTTGTAGTTTGTTGTTGTTGTCTATCTTGTCAAGCATTTGTTTTTAAGTTGATATACCATGCTGTTACTTCTTGCATTTATCGATAGCTAAAATTGGGTTTGGTGTTTTTCATACTTTGATCATGTTTAAATCTTATGGTATTCGTCTATACTGCTGGTGATGTATGTTTTATAGATAACAGGTAAACAACCCTTAATTTCAAATTTTGTTAGCCATTGTTTTTACCCAACCATGTCTGGTGTAATCCAATTTACTTTCGACATTTTTCGGTTCAAGGTATTAATGTCCCGGTCAAAATGATGCATTTAGTTACCTATGAGGCTATGACATGCTGAAATAAAATTAATCACTACCTAGATTACCGTAAATATGAATTTTAGATGTTTGAAGGTGTTTCTCTTATTAGGACAGCAAAGAGAATATATTTAAAAATATCCAAGCAGAGGGATCAATTTGGGGTATTTTATTGGTGAATTCAAAACACAAATCAGATCGAACTTTCTTACCTTTTATGCAATACCCCCTTGATATGCGATCGTGGTATCTTTCACAACAGAGTAATTTCAAAAGAAATTTGTGGCCGAACATGACATGTCTTCTCTCTAATATTTGTATGTATAGGTCGCTATTGACACTCGAGATCAAGAGCAAGAAATTTTGCTACTGAGAAAGCATCTTGCTGACTATACAATCAAGGTCCCTCTATGGTGTTCTAGAAGGTTCATATAGTTGGTTTTTACTTTACTTTCATGTATTAATACAGCCGCAATGACTCACAGGAAGCCCAAATACACAATGAGAAGTTTGCGTTAGAGAAACGAATTGCTTATATGCGTTTTGGTAGCAATATATTTGTTTACTCTTGTCTCAATTCTAACGTCCTTTCTTTTCGCCATATAATAATATTTTATAATGCTTGTTATAGGCCTTTGATCAGCAGCAGCAGGACCTTGTTGATGCAGCATCCAAAGCCCTCTCATACAGACAGGACATTATAGAAAGAAAATAACGCCTAACATATGCATTAAAGGTGCTAACCTTTCATTTTATAGTCACATTATGTTAATGTTGTTTCTTTGATTCTGTGAAACATTATTTAACATTTATAATGTACGTAAAAAGTGAATTATGTTTGCTTACAAAGATGCACAAGAAGAAAGAAACAACCAATTATAACATCTTTGATGCCTCTTCTTGCCGAGTATTCACTTCAACCACCTGTTACTGATGCCCAGTCCATCGTTAGTAATGTCAAGGTTAGTTATTGCGTGATTTCTTGTCAAGTTTTTTTCTATTCTAGTGTAATATTATGATATTAAGTATTTAAAATCAGATAATCAACTGTAATAGAAAGGTAATTACCACTAGTTGTGGATGTGCTTCTCTTTGAAGTTTTAGCTAATAATTATATTCTCAGATGATGGAGCATGAAAAATTCTGGTTATCAAATAAGTTAATAGTAAACTTGACAAAAGCGAACATGATTGTCAAAGAAAAGTAATTAGAGTTTCTGTAATGAAATATAGTTTTCTCCAGCTAGTAAAACAATGGATAAGAAACGGGATTATTTTTGGGTTAGGTTTAACCAATCTTGATGCAATTGTATTGAACCGATTTCCTCTAAATATTATGCTCAGCAGAAAATTATTAATATTCAGTTCCTAACTGCAGATCCAGACACCCCCACATACTTAGGTGTTTGTTCAGAGAGTGTTGTTAAGTTATTTTTGTTTCAGACTTTTGTATATAATCCCCTGCCTGATATAATCATTCAGGAAAATTTTCTGTGATAGGTTTCTTTTTAGAACATTTACAAGAGAAACTCAATGGTATCGAGGTATGTTAAGTTTGTGTTGAACTGCATATTTAACTCGACTTTGACTTATTTGGTTGACTGAATTTCTGTAATTCCGCCAGACAAAGCTAAAAGAGTCTCAATATCAGCTAGCAGCATGGCATTCTGATGTGAATCCCTCAAGTTTTGCGCAATCACCGTTATATTCTTTTGAGGTATGGTAACTATACAAATTGTTCATGGTTTTTTATATTAACCAATGTGTAATAAAATTTTAAATGATTATTATAGAACAAAAACGGGCTCGAATTGGTTGCACAACAAACATACTCTGATGGACACGTACCAAATTCATCAGACCATTTGACTCCAGGAGGCTGGGACGTACCAACACATTCAGGTAGCGGTGCAGACAATTTGGACCCTGATAACGGGATGTACCCCACCTCTCATGAGTTAGTGAGAAACGGACAACTTGTCCAAATCTAGACCGTTACTTACTTTCTGTTGACAGTTTTTACAATCTAATTAACCTATATTATAATAACATGAGTATTGCAGCGGAATTGAAGTAACATGTAGAAATACAATAATTAAACAAGGAATAGAAAGATGACCTTTTAGCACGAAACGATAACATCCGTTTAAAAAGGTAACCGTAAACACCGTCTTCTATATAACGCGATTGTAATACCAGCACGCGAAACACACAAAATCAAAGTAAGATTCCTCTAAGCTTCCACACACTAATACGTTCTTAGCAAACAATCGAGGTATGCGAGTAACTAGTATGAAATACAACAAACGGATCTTCTTGTTCTTTGAATCAATCAACTAGCGTACAAAACAAAACCGATACTAACCTTTGAGTCTTTTCTAGCGATCGCACAAGACAGAGCAAGAACAAAACCCTTTTAGGTATTAACCTTGTCGAACACGAGGAAGTAACACAATACGAATTTTGGTCTATTAGGTTTTTTAGCATGTCACCTTAATGAATACCATGCACCATATTTATAGAGTTTAGTTTCCTTGGAGAGTAAAAGCAAGACTCCCAATCCTGTGGATTAGTTTTTGCCCAGCCGAACTAAGGGAAAGAAAAGGCAAACAAAACCCTTTCATTCTACGTTTACATATCATCTTTAACATTTTAAAACCAACTTCATATTTAATCTTGTTTAAACAGTTTCGTTTGTTACACTAAATATTTTAACTTTTTAATATATAATATACACCGTTATTCTACATATAAACGGTTGCGTCCCTTAGGCTCGAGAATAATTTCCGCATAAATTATTAACATATATTGGAGTCATAATCCAACAGCTCCCACATGGACATTATGCAATAAATATCAATAACATTGGTAAGCGTCTACAACACGCCATGCTCCCAAAACATCCGAGTGTGGTTTCACAGGGGCCATGAACAAATGATTTATGAATTCTTTACAATCCCTTTGTTTCCGTTACGTTGTTAAATTGGATAGGGACTCAATGTCACTCCATATAACGATTCTGTTTGCTCCATACATGAAGTATTCAAGATTAGCTGAAAATCAATGAACAATAATCTTTTAAGCGTTCCAGTACGGCCACACACATCTGATTATTTCTATGAGGGGCCCAGTGGTATCTTCTTCAACAATTGAAGGAACAAATTCTATATCGACTACAAGTGTCCAGTCATCATGTGGCATAAACCATTATGACATAGCCCTTATTAGTTACCTTATTCAGGACAACTTAAACTATATCAAGAAGGAATATCCACATATGCTAAACCTACTTGCATCCTTCCAAGTCTAAGGATTTATGTAAAATCTAAATATCACGTACAAGATTCACTTGATGACGTCAGATCTCATAAATAGATAATTCTTGTGGCGGGAAAATCCAATATTCATTTTATGAATATCAGGATGGTTGGTGAGGACTCATCCTCAATATCGTCCAATATCACTAATCACCAGATTGTCCTTAGTTTAACAATATTCCATATGTGTAATCGACCACGGAAATTAATTATAGAATAATAAA
Organism: Tanacetum coccineum; assembly: GCA_026074375.1. Taxonomy (NCBI): domain Eukaryota; kingdom Viridiplantae; phylum Streptophyta; class Magnoliopsida; order Asterales; family Asteraceae; genus Tanacetum; species Tanacetum coccineum. The sequence goes on along the minus strand of BQNB010029499.1, from coordinate 40,095 downwards.
TTTAGATTCAAGGATTTAAAACATTCAAATATAGGACACACAATATTATAATATAAAAAACAAAATACCACGTATCATATCAAAAAATAAAATTTTTACATCCCTTATCAAATACCTAAAAACAGATCTACATGAAACTACTAGCAGAACGGAAGCCCATGCCCTGGCAAGTTGAGTAAGCTTTCTAAGTTGATAAAGCCCTTGTAAAAGGATCAGCAGATTGTTACTGAGTGAACTTTAAGTATCTTATTTCGCCCAGTCCAAACACACTCGCAACATAATGAATATCGTCTTTGATACGTCTCGGCCGCCTTTCTGAACACCCGTTTCTTAGCATAATGAAACTGCATCTGATTATCGCATACATATCTTAAAGGTCCATTTATCGTTGCACTACGAATCAAGCCTGAGCATAAATTTCCTAATCCAAACAGCATCCATGGCAGCTTCTGACGCAGCTTATGTATTCAGATTTCTTGTAGCAGACATTGTATGGTACTTTGCTTTGGAGCCTCTCCAATCCACTGCGCTCCATTCAAAACGAAAACATATTCTGTCTGAGACTTAGTCTGTCATCTCTATCAGTCTCGAATCCGCATCGCAAAGCAGTTTAAAGTTCGTGCCTAGGATTTCCACCATAAACCAAGAACATATCTTTAGTATTTCTTAAATACTTAGAATGTTTTTCACAGCCAGTGAGTTCCCCGATTTCTGTTGAATCGGACTTGTCATATTTTGTGCGAACGCAACATCAGGTCTAGTGCATCTAACCGCATACATGATGGATCCTACAGCCGAAACATAAGGTACATTCTTCATGCGATTTACCTCTTTAGACGTTTGAGTACCTTGTGATTTGTTCAAGGACCACGTTTGGAATTATCCATTTTATATCTCTTCAAGATCTTATCCATGTAAGCATTTTGACAAAGTCCAATTAATCGCTTCGATTTATCTCTATAGATTTTGATTCCAAAAATAAATGCTGCTTCCCCCAAATCCTTCATAACAAAACACTTTCCAAGATAATCCTTTACACTTTGTAAGCTTGGAATTGATAACCATGATGATTATGTCATCAACAACATATAAGAATGTAACATTACTCTCACTAGCTTTTTGATATACACATGCTCATCAGATTAGAGCAAATTCAAACTTTTTGAATCTCTTTATCAAATCTTTTATTCCATCCCCCCCACCTTTCCCCGCTTCTTGACGCTTGCTTAAGTCCATAAAATGGATCTTTGAACTTGCATACTTTCCTGGGATGATTAGAAGACAACAAAACCTCAGGTTGCACCATAAGATGTCTTCATCAAGGTAACCATTAAGAAGGCGTTAACATCCATTTGTCATATCTCATAACATAGATATGCCGCTATAGATATGAGAATTCTAATAGCTCTAATGTCAGCTACGGGTGAGAACGTTTCTTCATAACAACCCCGTAAGTTGAGATGTAACCCGTATGCTACTAGACGTTTAACAATACCATCTAATCGTCAGGCTTTTTCTTAAAAAGCCCACCAGCCCCTATTTTTTCCCTAACTAGGTCTTAACAACCAGAGGAAGATCGACCAGTGACCCATACCATATTGTCCTCAAGGATTATTTTCGCATTCATATCATCTATCCCCTTAATAGATTCTAATCCAACATTGCGGCTTTTTCTAGCTAGTGGGTTCATTAAATCCCCTTAGACTATGCTCCTCACCTCTACATTAGACATGATAGCGGTTTGGAGCTCGATGTGTCCTTTCGGACCTTACTAATCGAATCACTTCCTCTTTGTGGTTCCAAAATCCTACATCTCTGAGGATGATGCTAGTGATTTCAGAAGGTGTTGTATCTTATCTTCTTCTTGAATTATTCAAAGATCTCCTGCCCTCCCACGATTTCTGATTATGAGACTCTTTCTCAAAGACTTCAGCATTACCTTGCAACAACAATTTTGTTTTCAGGTGGGAAAGTAGAAATAGTAACCCATCGATTCACTTGGTTATTCCTTTGGGTATCCTATGAAGATACACTTGACAGATCTTTATTCGAGTTTGTTAGGCGTATCTCTCTTCACAAGAGACACTCACATCCCCAGACACCTTTAATTATAGACAAGTTTGGAACTTCATTTCATACCACAGTTCAAGATGGTGTTTTTGTCACCTTCTTAAGTTGGAACCATACTTGAGAATGCGTGTTGGCAGACTCTAGAGCATAAACCAAAAGGATAAAAAGTAGAAGTTGTAAGATTCATCATAGATCGCAAAACCATATCGATAAAGTACGTCTTACCGCCTCTCAGCCACTCCCATTATGTTGTGGTGTGTAAAGGAGGATAAGCTGTTGAACAACCGTTAGATTTAAGATAATCTTTACGAAGCTCATGGCTTATGTTTCGCCACCCCGAACTGATCGTATTGCCTTAAGGTCCTTCCCGAGTTGATTTTCCACTTCATTTTTAAACACCTTGAACGTTTCAAATACCTCATGTTTATGTTTAAGAAGATAAACATAACCATAACGACTATAATCATCTGTCAATGTAATGAAGTAGCTAGCACCTTGTCTTGACACATGTCTAAGTGGATCCACATACGTCAGTATGTATTTTTCCAAGAAGATCTTTGCCACTATCGTATACTATGAGGGAAATGTTTCTCATTGTCATCTTGCCAGATAAACAAGAAATCGCATATATCAAAAAAAAAAGATCATCTTCCGTTGACTGTTAACAGCCCATTCTTGTTGGCAGCTGTTGAATACGGTTCTGTTATATGAGCAAAGACGACAGTGCAAAAGATAAGTGGAGTCCAATTATGCTTACTCTTTTAATCTATCATTTAATAAATAGAATTAACATTTGGAACAAGATCATGCATATCAATTTCAAAAATAACCATTACGAGAAACATCATTAAAATAAAGAACACAATTCCTTGAACTGAATTCCATAATCATAAACAACATTGAGCAAAATCCATGTCAACCAAACGAGAACTGAAACTACACCTCTAGTTAAGTAAGGTGCATAATGACATGTCTAAACAAATCACAAGGCCATAGGTAAAACTAAGTCGAAACTTCCAATTGCTTCTACTTGGAGTGCACAACTCCATTGCCCACGTACAAGTTAGAAAAGCTCTTGTATCAGCTTATACTTTCGATCCAAATCCCTGTTTTGTTAAACATATGTATACCACAAACCAGTGTCATACCACCCAGAGTTATTATTAGGGAAAGAAAATAAATCTATGAAGATACCCGAAGAACTGGCAGAGGCCAACTTGCTTCCTTTCTTCTGCAACTCAGCAAGATCCATAGGACAGTTCCTTTTCCAATGTCCCGCTAACCTCCTACGGTGGTCAGCATCATCCTTAGTTGGGCGCTCCCTTACAGTAGCTTAGGGTTGTTAGGCTTAGGGATAATAAACCTTCTCTCCTTTCCCTTGCCATTAACCTTATTCTTGCCTTTTGCATTAAGCGATTTTTTATTTGCCTTCTGGATTTTACCACTTTTAATCATTATTACTTGTGGTGTTTCAGCCTTCTTAGGTAAACCCTTCTCATACTCAATAAGCATAGCATGAATTTCACCAATTGTCTTCCCCATGGTTCACGTGCCATACAGTAATTTCTTACAAATCCCACAAGAATCTTTAGTAAGGCCATTAAGGATTAAGTCCTACACAGAGATATCCTGTGGTAGCATATAACCAAGACGTTCCAGTTCCTCCACATTCCTTCATCTTCAGACAGCGTCCCAACGGATTACCCCCTCGTGTTTGTCAAGGCATGGAAAGATTGATTAAGTCAAACTTCTCACTCCAGCTGTTTCTCAAACATAGATCTAAGCTCCTGAATCATGTCATACAGATAGTACAATTCAAATTTCCTATGTAATTCTGAAGTCATACTTCCAAGCATAAGATAAGCAATCTCAGTATGAGCATCATATAGAGCTATCCACTCACCCATAAAAGCTGGTTTAGCAACAGGCTCAGGAGCAGGAGCAGGAGGTAAAGGCTGTTCAATGACATGCATTTTCTTCTCGACTCTTAAGACTAACTTAAGTCAAGTAAACTAGTCATTGAAGTTATTATCAGAAAGTTTCTCTTTTTCAAACATCGACCTAAAAGCCGAATGGTTTATGTTTTGAACAGATAGTGCCATCTACAAAAACATAAAAGTTCAAGATTTAGTATTCTTGATAATACTCCTTGAAGAAAATTAATTACCCACGTTTATTTAAATAAACAATCAATTTCCTAATGTTAGGACCCAACTTGACATACCCCCACCACATCAGTTGATCTGCTAGTGATGGTGTATTCAAAAGGTAATCAACGATTGATAATTCACAACTTTTGCAATTCCTAAACCATATGGGACTTACTTTATTACAATAATGTCTAGTGAGCATGTTTTATCCCATCTATGCCGCGTGTTAACAGGTCTAACCACAACAACGCTAAGTCATCCAATTCCAAAACAGTAATTATGTAACACTCACCATCTCACAGAAAAGCGTATAATTACCTTGTGATTGCAAATCTACACACGTCTCACGCATAGTAATGAGCAATCAACAAGTGTTTTTATAAATTGGATGGCAATAACTTAGTTGGAAAAGGGTATTTTATTTTACCTGTCAAATATGTACGAAGAAGCATGCATACATCTTCGTATCATTGATTTTAATAAAAACTATTACTCAATTTAGTTATTATTACGGTATCACCTATTATCATCGTATCTTATACATAAATAGTGAGACCTTAAAAATTGACGATTCAACGTGTTTCCAAATTTAAAGAGTTATGTCTCTTTTCAAAAAAAATAACACTGTAGTGACATGCCATGGTTCACGGTAACTCCAATCGAACGCACAAAGAAGCGGAGAATCAGGTCAGCGCGAAGCTTATTAAAAACCTGAATTCTTTAGGATAAACCTCCTTAAACTTCTCTTATAGTTTATTCTAGTGGATGAGCCGTACTTCCCATGAGTCCATAGCGTCTAGTTAAAAACTTTAATTTTTGGAAACACATTATGAACTATAAAATGCTAGTCTAATCATGGAAGATTTTATATCGGATGTAAGCCGAATCCACTTTTGACTTTTTGCATTATATAGTCCATAATAAATCTTATTTCGATAATCATTAGTCATGTTTATATTTGTTTTCCAAAAAACCCTTTTATTTTCTCACAAGTCAAGAACTTAAAATAAAACATATAAACATCAACTAAACTAAATAACATTTATTTAAACTTACTTAACAATTAAGGCATGCAAACCATTAAATATGATCCTAATTATCCAATAATTAAATAATGTATTTATTCACATAAGGCTCCTTCGTCCTATAAACTCCGGCCACATCCATCGATATAATCGATTGCGTAAGCCTTATATAAATAAATACCATATAGCATATAAATATTTTAACTATTTTTTAGGCCTCATTAATTCAATAATAAGGGTCTTCTCGAATTCTTGAATCATGGATCTTACCAATTAAGAAAATATTTAAAATTATGCGTATCTTGATCATATTTAAACCAAATCTGTTTAACAAATTAACAAGATTTAAATATCTAATATCAATCCATGATAAATTTGCATGATTTTTTCATGGATCTCCATTAACAATTAACAAAACTTAAAACTATTAACAATTAATACATCAAGTTTTATATATAAAATTGCATACAACCTAGATCTCGTCTAATTAATTTTATTAACCGTCAAGATCAAATCTTTTTAACAAAAACGCCCACCGGGGCATTAAAATTAATCACGAAACCCTAATTTGTCCAATTTTATTACTTGTAATTAAAGATTCTACACGATGGCTTGTGATGCCACTATTTGGGTTTTACAATCTAATTAACCATATTAATTAACGCGAGTACGCAGCGGAATAAATATAACATGTAGAATACAATAATTAACAAGAATAGAAGAAGTATACATTTTAGCACGAAACGATACACCGTTTAAAGGTAACCGTAAATACCGTCTTCTATATTCGCGTGTGTATAATGTCACACGCGAAACCACAAGAATCAAAGTATGATTCCTCTAAGCTTCCACACACAATACGTTCTTAGCAAATAATGAAGTATGCTAGTACTAGTAGTGATATAGCAAACAAATACCTTCGTCTTTGATTTCTATCAACACACGAACGAATCACAATAGTTGTGGGTTGTGTTCGTCGACCGAAACCCCAAAGGGTGTTGAAACCGATCGCACGACACAAGAAACAAGTAAAAACGAAAACACTTGAAGATATTCAAGGTTAGTTCGAGCTTAGGTAAACACAAGGACGATATATATGGTTTTTGGTTTTTTCAAGTTATCCCATAATAATGAAAAACAATCCCTATATATAGTCCTCACAATGATCTCCTAATCCTATTAGGAAACTATGTTTCCAGCCGACTAGAACAAGGAAACTGGTCAAACCAAAAATTCCTTTTTCTGAGTTTTTCGTATTAAGTCCTTTAACTTTTAAATACTTAAATCTCATTAACATTTAACGATTGTTTGCTAAATCATTACTTAAACATTGTTTATGTATTAACGTGTGCGTCCCCTTAGGCTCAAATAAATATTCCGGACATATATTATTTATGGTGGACATATTCCAACAATTACAACTAATAAAACCGATAACATTCTTGTTCGACTTATATAAAATAAAGGCTAACAGCTTGTATATCCTGATTAAAATGCATTAAAAAGTTATAAGCAAAATATATATAAGCTATAAAATACTATGACTATTAGTAATAAGAATGACCTTATGTGCATTAGAAATTAGTGCCACTCCAGTTCCATTATGTAAGTCAAGATCTTTACTCAGATACCTAAAAACCCATTCCCAATTCTATGTGTTCTCAACTTGTACCACTGCACATGCAATTGGATAAATCTGATTGTTGGCATCCCTTTTAACTGCTGCCAACAACTCACCTTGACATATTCCTTTTAGAAAAGCCTATGATTTTCCTGCACCTTGCTTTTCATCCTTCTTATAACTTTTGTATCCACACATAATAGTTGTTGAACAAACGTCTTCCATCTGCCAAAAGATCCATTTGCATTGCAACAGTGGTGCCACAGTTGGATCTTTTTAGTTCATAGTAACGATCAACAAGTCTGTCATATTAACTGCCAAGATTTTTCTTAAGTTGATAAAGCGCTATTCTTTTTGCCCTGCTACATAGGTGATGAGATATTTTAACTCTGTTTTTTTAACGGCGGTCTTTTTATCTCACAAATATAGATTTCGCACATGCCTCTAGCGAGACTTGAACCCACAACCTTTAGTTAGTGGGGAACTCACTTACCACTGGACCAAAGTCCAAGTGGCACCTTAACTCTGTATTTTTTTCATGACATATGCTTGAAGATCAACAACCTTCATGTCAGGATTCATCCTTGCCTTATCTTCAAATTGTTAAGCAATCCATTTTGAAGTTACTAAAAAACCTAAGTAATACTGCCAAGTACATGTATGTTTATCATGCAAAGTTCTTATTTGAATTATGTTCTCATCCCTTATCTTGGCTACTCTCATCCTAAATGGACATTTACATTTTTTATCAACACGCTCACCCTTCTTTTTCTTTAGATCTAAACCACATTTAACTAACAACTTTTTGCAGTCACTCTTTTCATACCATAATTGATACCCATTAGCAACTGAATAAAATATCAAGCAACCTTTAAATTGATCAAAATCATATCTCTTACCCAAGATAGGTTTTTGTAGCTTCTAGAGTGTGTGTTGGGATCATGTATAATCCACTTTTCTATGTCACCCATTTCATCATCAGAATCCCCTTTAGGCATATCTCTATCGCTGTCTACATCAGGCTCAACATAATTTCCCCTTCTTGACTTTCTACCTTTGAAAACATTTGATTAAACTCTTTTCCAGCCTCTCCTTCATGGTCATTTTCTAGAGGAACATTTAAATCAAAGTCATCTAAGCTTTCGTTATTGATTTTAGACATAGCTTTTTTTAGTCTAACTTGCCTTAACTCCTCTTCACCCTCTGATAAGTGATCAACTGATGCAATATCACTATCAGCATCACTATGTCCTTCATCCCTATCATTGTCTGTCTTACAATTCTCTTCTTCTTCATTGTCTATCCCACCGTTAGTATGACTACTCAAATCCTCATTCTTATGACAAATCCATAATAAGCTTAATTCTTCATCATTTTTCATTCTATAATTCACAAAGTCTTTTCAAAATCTCATCACACTTGAGTACTATAATTCTTTTGATTAAGGACTGTTTTGGGTGGTTGTAATATATCTCAGTAACTACGGTATCAGTTGTTGTTCTAACATATTCAAACAGATCTTCAAATTTGAAACTGCCAAGTTTGATATTATGCAAGGTGAGTTTTTTACCTTTTGCATACGCCAATGGATTACGAGTGTAATGATCACTTTGATGAACATCTATCGTACGCAAAATCTTTGAAGATGAAGCCTCCATCCTGCAAACCAACATAAACAACAAATTAGGGTTTTTTACAAATTATGGATTTTAACCAATCAGGGTTTAGATTACCAAAGGATTATGGTACCTTATTCATAAATAATCGAAGTTTGAATTAGGATATCAAATTGCATTTGGAAAGGATTAGGGTTTAGGGATTTAACAAAGGTTTGACTTTGGTTATTAGAAATGAAAAACGTATTGACTTGGAAATGAAATAAGAGTGCCACACATTTGTTAGTGGCAACCGAACTAGTAGGTCAAAGTTTCCTAGTATTACAAGAAAAAAAGGCGAGAATCTTAAATTGAGAAAAAAATGACTAGTACCTTTAATTGAAATTGAACTTACGGTGGGTAATTTTTTTATGCGATTTGTCCTTTTATATTTGCCACAAGCCCACAACTTTTATCATTTGACTTGATATGGATTACCAAAAAAGAAATCATCTATAAAATACACTCCATTAGGGTTGTAATCGAGTCAAGCCATGTTCGAGTTACGTTAATACACACCTCAACAAGCTGAAGTATCCTTTATATTGGTCGAATACAAAAAAATTTGTACCACTTTCTAATGTAGTAGCACCCCTAACATTTAATCCTGGTTTTGCCTTGCGTTTATGTATGTTTCAAAGTATACAGCCCGAATCTCATTCATGACAGAAAAGCTTCAGACCCTACACTAATAGACATCACGAACTATAACAAGTCCATGTCGTGGGGTTAAATTTTCCGTTTCAGGTCACACTCTTGATGGATCAAGATCAATATGAAAGCCACAATTCACTGGTACTACATACGTGTCGTATCTACTGTTCAAACGGGTAGAGCGAGGACCCAACCCATTTGCAAACAGCTTTACTCATAATTACTAATAAGTAAAAAACAAACAGCAATCAAACTATCTGCAACTTCACATATATTAGAATCATACAACTTGTTTGACACAAGATAAAATTAACAAAGTCACTAAAAGAAGATAATCAACTGTTAATTGTTTGCTAATTACATCTCTAACACAACATCTTTCTTGGAACCATTTCTACTACTACTACAAAGACTCCACTGATCCGACAACGCATTAACAGACGAGTTACACGAAACAAGACTCTCATTCCCACATTTCGCAACTGTCCTCACATTCTCAATCAACTCTTGTGTTTTCCCATCTTTTGACAATATCTCCAACAATTGTTCTGGACTAATCACCAACTTCACTTTCCAAAACCCTCCACTATTACTATTCCGCAAGCTCGAACCACCATTCGCTTCAGTATACGACCTCTTGAACATCCTACGGCTATCAAACGACATCCTATAAGGCACGGGTGTGTTTGTGGGAAGGCTGTTGGATCTAACATGTCTCCCTCTTTTTTTATCTAGTGGTAAAAGGTAGTACGAGTTTCCTGCGACTAGAAACTCGTGGTGAGGGACGGGTTTCCAGAAAAGATCATGGCCACGAAATATAGCGTGACCAGGAAACTCGTCCGTGATGGACTCAGCCGTGACAGGAGCGTAAAACTCCATGATGCCACCGGCTGAGTTGATCACTTTGATTATGGGATCATGGTCGGATGGACCTCCAAAGAGACAATTTCCCATGGTTTTAAGAAAATGTTTAGTTTGCTAAGAAACTTGGGATATGAATGAATATATAAATGTAATGATGAAAAAGGAGGGAAAGTGAAAGGTGCTTATTATCGTCGGTGGGAAATGATGCTTATTTCTTTAAGCACTTTATTTGCCCGACCATCCCCAAAAAGAATGAAACGCAACTATCATACATTTTTCTTTATTACGTACACACACACACACACACATATATATATATATAAACTAATCAATTTTTTGTACTTGTAAGGCTAGCTAATTGTTTTCATATATGGTACGTATATCATATCTTTTTTCATTTGGCTTCATTTGTTCTTCTAGTACATAGGAATCTAGAATTTCCAAGAACGAAAAACCAACGTGTTGATATTTAATATTTAGGTTAACGAAAGTAATTTGTTAATCACACTAGATGAGCCATGATATCAAATACTTTATTAGATTTTTAGATTGATAGCATAGCATCATCTTCCTATAAGGGACACATGTAAACACTCAATTAGGCATGACAATCAGTGCAGTAAATAAATGGAACGTTCAATCAACATTTAATGAATTGTGTAGTAAAATGTTCGGTTATATACGTTTATTTATTTTGATTCGAGTAACATGAACTATAATTTTAACTACTAATACGTGGGCCAAATTAATAAAGACCCACATTGGATTCGTGGCATTTTGACTAGTCAATTATTAGGTCTTGATTGGTGGTCCATCTCTTATGAGGTGTTAAGTTATTTATTTAATCAAGTGATCAACATCAACTTAAGCTGACATGAAGGATGGCAAAGTTAGGTTCGAAGAAGATAGTTATTAATTATATGGTTAAAAGGGCACATCATATTTAATTCGCAATTTGAATGTTGGAATCAATTTTTAACTTTTAGTTTAATAATACTACTCTTATTTAGTATTTGTTTGCCGGCAATCCCGCATCTTCATTACAAATTATTGATGTCTTCTTTTATTCGAGCTTTCGGACTACTATTCTCATGCCATCATATTCACAAATAATTTAAATTTGAGCTTATATTTTTAGTACGGCTCATATAGTGAAACAACTCAGAATATATTTATAGTGGAACAAAAGAAGTTTAGTGGAGCAAATTCTGGGTAGCTAAAAAATCCACTTAATTAGTGGTCAAAGCACTGCTCTATTTACCACTAGTAACATCATATCCACCATGCATGCATAAATCTAACTTTTCATTATTCATCTTTTGATTATTAATACTTGAACTTGCGACATATTAAATAATGGAGTATCAAATAACTAATTATACCGATATTCAGCCAATTACGGAATTATCACAACATTTAATAAAATATATATATGACATAGAGTTTGGTTCAAATAGAAAGTGATTTTGGGTAAAAAAGATAGAAAGTGTACAGAATTTATTTATGTGTCATTAATATCATGTGAAAAATCATTTATGTGTCATTAATATCATGTGTCAATTGTGTGTCAGTTACAAGAAATTATGTGCAAGTGTGTCAACATTGTTAGCTAAAAAATTCATATGTGTCAATAATAGCGTATTAATAGTGTGTCAACATCGTTAGTGTGTCAGTTACAAGTCGTTATGTGTCAAATATGTAATTAATACCTCAATTTAATCTCATTAATACCTCACATCCAATGGCTAGAAATCCTTCTTATACTTTTTACCATTTGTAACTTTTTACAATAACCTCACCCATATGACATATACGATAGACTTTATCAAATTGAGCAAAAAAACAAAAATGGTACGGTATCAAAACCTAAAATACTTGTATCAATGATTTATTATCACACGAAGAGAAAACAAGACGAAGCTAAACAATATTGTAACAGAAACCTGAAACATTAAGATGACAAAATGAAATAATTGGAAAAAGCTAGTAAAGCATGCCAAAACAGTAATCATTATATAAACGATACCTAAAGCGTTTTAGCCGGTTACCTGAAAAGCAAAATGAAACAAAACAGCCAAAATGGAAAAAATTTTACTTGGTGAAAATTTTAAGCTATATGAACGAGAGCTAAAGCTCAAAAATGACTGCATGCATTACCTTCTAATTAAGTTCTACTAATACAAAAGTGTTTTTTTTGTTGACACAAAGTGCCTTTAAATTATCACACTTAATTTCCAACAAAGACAATCTGATTGTATCATATTCCGTTACGATATGTACGGGGTTGATTATACGAGATAAGTTGATTATGATATATTAAAACTGTCAAAATTGTATGCAATGGAAGCTAATCAATGTATTACAAGGTGTTAAATGGATAGTGTTAATTTTTTTTCTCTCTCCTCCAATCTCCTTTAACTGATTTTCTCTCCTTTTTTTTCATTAAAAGCCCTAAATAAGCCCAAATTAAGCTCTAAATTTCAAATCTAAGTAGCATAATCGTTTCAGGATCATAGTTTACATAGTTTAGTCTGTTCAAATTTTGATTTTTGATGGTTTATTGTGATTATAGGCTTAAATTTTTAGAATTCGCTTAAATCTAATGACGAATAAGAAAAAGCCTAATAATAGATCGAATAAGAGGAGCGTTAAGCTTCCGATTAGATATAATGATCATATAATGAGCAATTTAAGTCAAAATAAGGCTAATTATGAATCAAATAAGTATTTAGAAGAAATTAGAGTTTATGATAGGGATAATCATAGTGTTAGTGATGGATTGGGGGTGGATAAGGTGGGGATGCCTGTGGATGAGTGTGACCTGAATAATTGTGGTGTTATGAATGCTGGGAATGATGAGTGTGATAAGCCTATTGATACTGGTTGATAATCAGTATTAAGTGATAAGGAGTGTTTGGATGATGGTGTGAAGAAGTAGATGAGAATGTAATAGTTAATGAAAGTAAGAATAAGGAGAGTAATAGTGAATATGATATGGATATGACTGATAGTTGTAAGAGAAAGGAGGATGATAGAAGTAAGTTGATGGAAGAACCTATGCAAACTAATGATGATTTGAGTAAGATTCTTGAGAAAACATATGCTAGTGCTACTAAAAGCTCTTCCTATTTTGAGACTAATAAGCTCTTATTTGTTCCTACTAAACTTAATGAGATTGGAGAGGAAGTTGTTGTATTTGATGAGGATCTAGTTGAGTTAGGTAGTAAGAAATAGGAACTGACTTTCTGTGGATATTTGATTAGACATTTCATGAGTTTGCCTGCTTTGAATTATCACTTAAGGAGGATGTGGTATAGACTTGGTTTTAAGGAGATTGTTGATAATGGTAATGAAAATTAGTTGTTTAAGTTTACCAATGAACAAGGTATGCTAAATGTTGCAAATCAGAGTCCCTGGATGGTTAATAGTTAACCTTTAATGATGTATAAGTGGGATCCTAGTGTTTAATGAAGAAAGCAGAACCTAAGAAAGTGCATGTTTGGATTAAGCTGTTTAATGTCCCTATGGAAGCATAGACCACCAAAGGAATTAGTGCTATCAATAGTAGTGTGGGTAGGCCTATGATTATGGATAGCATGGAAGCTTATGTGTGTAAGAATGGTGTAGGAAGGACTGAATTTGCTAGAGTTTTAGTAGAAGTTGATGCTGATAAAGGCTTTAAAGAGGCTATTGAGTTACAATATGGAGATAAGCAACATAAGGTGAAGGGGACTAAGACTGTTAAGGTGGTTTATGATTGGAAGCTCTCCATATGTTCTCATTGTGTTGTGTTTGGTCATGATCATAAAAGTTGTAAGGTTATAACTAGGACTGAGGAAGAAATTACCAAAGATAAGGCTGATGCTAATATGAATACTAATAAGGTTGAGTTTAATTTGAATGGAAATAAGGAGAATGGTTATGTACAGGTTAAGAATAGGAATCCCCCTATGAGCTATCATCTGAATAGGCAAGGACCTAGTAGACCTAGCAATAAGTTTGCTGATAAGACTAAGCCTTACTAAGGACAAGTTAGACAACAATGGAATAAGAAGACTACTAATAATGGGACTGATGTAAATAAGGATAAGATGAACACCTCTGATAAGAATGGTCCTACTTTAAATACTAAGAATAATCAAGGTTTCCAAAGTAATAAAGAAGGGAAGCAAGTAAGGGACACAAATAGTTTTGCAGTTGTAAGAGATTTAGAGGATGACAATATTCAAGGGTTAAATATGTTGAAAGATAAAATGATTGTGGATAAATACTTAAATATGAAATTACAACCTAGCTTTAATGTTACCAAAAATTGGTCTCATGAGATGATTAACTATTTCAAGAGATCTTGGGAAGCTGATAGAGAAAAAAAGATAAATGATAAACTAGATGGAATATATCATGAGTATGAATTAAAGTAAAAAAGCAAAAAGAAATTAAAAAATTTATTTATGAGGAAAATATTCAAGTCTTTTATGTTATTGAGACTCATGTTAAAGCTCCTAAATTGGAAAAAGTATGTGAGAAGGTATATGGTCAGTGGGAATGTATTTCTAATATCAACCAGTGTAATGGTGGCTCTAGGATTACTGTTAGCTGAAATAGTGATGTAGTTCAGGTGATGTTAGTTCATTCTACTAGACAATTGATTCTCTGTCTTATTAAAAATATTTACAATCATGAGAAAATGTATTGTAGTTTTATCTATGCTGATAATAAAGGGTCTGATAGGAGAAGCCTTTGGAATGATTTGCAGTTAGCTAAATGCCTTACTAATGGGTGTTCTTGGATTCTTATGGGGGATTTTAATGTGTCTCTCAAATTAGAAGAGCACTCTGCTAGAAAATCAACTATAAGTAATAATATACATGAGTTTATAGATTGTGTTAATAGTATTGAAGTAGATGATGTGTGTATGACATGTATGTTCTATACCTAGATCAAATCTCCCTCTAGTTCTAGTACTAGCATTCTTAAGAAATTGGATAGAGTGATGGCTAATGAAGAGTTTATTTCCAAATACAATCATGCCTATGTGGTTTTTCATCCTTTTATTGTCCCTGATCATAGTCCAAGTGTCCTTATCATTCCTCAAGCCATGATAAAAAAAAAGAAGTCTTTTAAGATTGCTAATTTTGTTGTTTATAAAAGTGATTTCTTACCCATGGTGGATAAAATTTAGAAGGAAGAAGTTAATGGTGTTCATATGTTTCAACTGGTTAAAAAGATGAAGCTGCTTAAGAGGCATTTGAAGAAGTTACAATGGAAGAATGGTGATGTCTTTGAAAGGGTTGAATGTCTTAGGAATAAGCTTAAAACTGCCCAACTGGAAGTTAGTCAGTTTCCTCATGATAATGACAAAAAGAAGATTGCAGCAGATACCTTTGATGATTATAATAAAGCTGTCTGTGATGAAGAAAAGCTCCTTTTTCTAAAAAGCTAAGATTGATTGGTTGAATGAGGGTGATAGGAATATTGCTTATTTTCATAAAGTAGTAAAAAGTAAAAGAAATAGGAACAGCATTATGAGTTTGCAAAACGAAAAGGGTGATTGTGTTGAAGGTCCCAAAATTATAGAAGAGTTTGTAAGTCATATTGATAAATTCTTAGGTCAAGCTTCTCATGTTTCTCAATTGGATGCTCTGGGGAATATCTTTACAAATACTCTTTCCAAGAGTGATGCAGAGTCTATGGTAAATGATGTTTCTGACAATGAAATTAAGGCTACCATGTTTGGGATTGGTGACTGTAAAGCCCCTGGTCCAGATGGTTACACAACTTGCTTCTTTAAAAAAGCTTGGTCTATAGTTGGAAATGATGTTTGCCTTGCAATTAAAGAATTTTTCAAGACTGGGAAATTGTTGAAGGAGATCAGATCTACTCTCATTGCTTTGATTCCTAAGGTTCATCATCCCAAGTTTGTCACTGAATTTAGACCTATTGCCTGTTGCAATGTTCTTTACAAATGCATCAGCAAAATCTTAACTAATAGGATTAAGGATAGCCTGGATAAACTTGTAAACTTAAATCAAAGTGCTTTCATCTAAGGAAGAAGTATTCAGGATAATATTCTTTTGACTCAAGAATTACTTAAGGGTTATAATAGAAAATGTGGATCTAAAAGATGTGCTCTCAAAATTAACATTGCAAAAGCATATGACACTGTGAGCTGGGAGTTCATAAGGAATGTTCTGAGTAAGTTTGGATTTCATTTGAAAATGGTGGATTGGATTTACACATGTATTTCATCATCTTCCTTCTCTTTATGTGTTAATGGTGAAGTTCATGGTTACTTTAAAGGAGGCAGAGGTCTTAGACAGGGGGGCCCCATATCTCCTTATCTTTTTACTATGGCTATGGAAGTGTTTACTTTGATTACGGCTTATAAAATCAAACATTCTTCTCAGTTCAGATATCATCCATGATGTAAGGATTTAAAGCTAACCCATCTTTGCTTTGCTGGTTATTTACTTTTTTAAGTTTTAGGAATAAAGAATCTATTAAAATCATTAGGGATTCTCTTGATGATTTTAGTAATGTCTCTAGACTGAAGGATAATTTGAGTAAGAGCACAATTTTCTTTGATAATGTTAATAAAGGTGAGAAGAGAAGTATTTTGAAGTTGGTGCCTTTTAAAGTTGGTTCCTTCCCTGTCAAGTATCTTGGTGTCCCTTTGATCACTAAGATGCTATGCAGAGATGAATGTAAACAGCTATTAGACACAATCAAAAGCAAAGTTAATGATTGGAAGAATAAATTGATGTCCTATGCAGGAAGAGTGTAGTTGATTGCTTTTGTTTTAGGGTCAATGCAGATTTATTGGGCCTCCGTGTTTTTACTTCCTAAATCCACTGTTAAAGATATTGAAAGTATGCTTAATGGTTTTCTATGGTGCCAAGAGGATTTCGCTAGAGGGAAAGCTAAAAATGCTTGGAAAACTCTGTGCAGGCCTAAGTGTCAAGGTGGTTTGGGTTTTAAAAATTTAGGTCTGTGGAATGAAGTTCTTCTCACAAAACATGTTTGGAATATTACTGTTCACAAAGAAAGTTTATGGGTTAAATGGGTTCATGTGGTCAAGTTAAGAGGAAAAAGATTTTGGGAAGTCAATCCTAAATATAATGACAGTTGGATGTGGAAGGTTCTACTTAGATTAAGAGATAAAGCCAAAGATCATAATGAATTTAAAGTTGGGAATGAGAAGACTATTTCAGTATGGTATGATAAATGGAGTGATATTGGTCCTCTATGTCAATTCATTACTAGAAGGGACATTTATGATGTTAGATATAATAATAATGCTAAGTTGGCTGATATGATTGACAATAATCAATGGATTTAAAAGAATGAGTAGGGGACCTTATTTCCTGATCTTGTCAATATTAATACTCTTATCCTCAATGACTGTCATGATAAAGCAATATGGAGATGTAACAATGGGATGCTTAAGAATTTTTTGGTTAAGCAAACTTGATAATCATCCAAATGTTTGTTGGAAAAGCTTGATGTGGTTTTCTCAGTGCATTCTCAGTTACACTTTTGTCCTTTGGATGGCTATTTTAGGGAAACTGCAAACTCAAGATAGAATTTTTCAATGGAACAATGATTCTACCATGAAGTGTTCTCTTTGAAACCTTTATATGGATTATCATAATCATTTGTTTTTTGAATGCAAATATGCAATTGAGGCATGGGATGCAGTTAAAGATAAAGGATATTTGAAAGGGTTCAAATAGAATTGGATGGTACTGTTAATCATATGGCTATTGGGAACTGCAGAGCTATTAAAAGTGTTGTTAGAAGAATTGTCTTTGGTGCTGTGGTTTATTATGTTTGGCACGAAAGAAATAAAATATGCTTTACAAGTGAAAAAAGATCTGCAAAAGATTTAGTTGATGTTATTTTGGTTACCTCTAAAATGAGACTAATGAGCCTGAAAGTAAAAAACTCAGTTAACATTCAGAAAGTGGCTAGAGATTAGGATATGGTGTTCAATAATATTCAGCCTATTGGTAAGAACTAAGAACTAATTGATCTAATTAGTGTGAGCATCTTTCAGTAAAAGATTTTGAAGAGTTGCTTGTATGGCTAAGGGAGTGTTTGGATGCTCTTTTTAGTTCTGAGATTTTGCGGTCAGAGTATATTGCAGAGCATACAATGGATAGTTCCTTGTATTTTGGAGTAATTCTGGTGTGACTGTACTTATTTGACCATATAGCTTTTCTAGATTAGCCTTGGGAAGGATCTAGTAAGCTATTATGGGTCAATAAGATGTCTAATTCAGAAATATGTACCATAAGGTAGGGTTATTCATTGAGGAGGGTATATGGTCTGGGTGGTCAGTATTTGCTGGGTGGAATAAAAAGTGTGTGAAAGATGAACTTTCTTTGTCCACTCAAAACACTGGCAAAGGAGGTTAGGATGGGTCTAATTGAGGGTGTGTGTTCCATGTCTAGTGATGCCTAACCCTCTTTGCCTCTTGATTAGTCTAGTGAGGATGTAGCTACTGGCTGGTCTTAGGGGTTAATGGTTAGGACATGTAGCTATGACAGGTATAACGCCTCTTTTAATGTGAATGAGAGCTATATCCTTCTTGATGATGCCTACTTAATTTCATCTCAAATCATTGTGGATGTGGGTTGAATGGTTTGTGGATGTATTAAGTTTGGAAATGTAGTAAAGAGGATATGATTTTTTTTTTTTTGATGCATTAAAAGGTGAATTAATGAGATAGCATTTGGTTCCTAATTTGTAAGCAACTGTTTGGCTTAAGCATCAGACTTATGCTTCCTAGTTATGTCTGAGATAAATTTCTTGTATCCGAGATAGTATGATAGCTTTATCAGATATGTTTCTGGTTTCATTGTATTTCTGTTTGTTTGTATAATGGAATAAGTATGTCTATTCCTCTTTGAATTGATGTAATTATTGATTGATTATTAATATAAAATTCACTCTTTGCAAAAAAAAAAGTGTTAAATGGACATCTGTGAACATATTGTGATGGTTCATGCAGTGCGTTATTTGTGTTGGAATAACGACATTATGTAAATGAAGAACTGTATCAAAACATTTTAACGAGTGAACATAGAAAACAAATAAAGGTCAAAAACAAAAAAGCGTAAAACCTATCCATTAATCATGACTGCTAGTTTTGCATGGCATATACGGAGTATAATATTAAAGGCTAATTAAGCCTATGCATTTCTCCCTTTTTAGTAAGCCAGCGCAAAAAACGAAACTCGGCATGTTAACTAAGAAACGAATATTATGAAAGAGCTAGAAAAATGCGAACTAGGTGAACATATACAAATATAGACTAACGAAGGTGAAACAAAATACAGTTGCTATTTGCAAGTGCCTTCATATCTTAAGTTCTTCGATTAATGGAAATATATAATTAATATGTTTAAGCTAGGAAATAAGTTAAACAAACCATCCTAATTTAGATTTATATATATTGCACTATCAACATTTTTTTTCGAAACGACAAACATAGGAGCGGGATAAAGCGTAAAGCGTTATAAGACCGAGTGTAATAATGGTGTCAAGACCGAGTCTTGGGCACCTAAGATCGAGTCCTCCCTACTACACATCCTCATGACCACGCATCTTGAATTAAGAAAATGCAAGACTCGATCGTCTAAGCCAAGAACGAGTAGTGAAAGTGTTTTTTTGTGTTTGTGTGTGTATGTGTATGTTTTGGAGGGGTATATATGTGTTGAAGGAGGTGTTTACCAAATTAAGTGATTGGATATTAGGTTCTTAATTAGCCTCTTATAAAGGAGAGACAAGCTTTAATGCCTCTTCCAATTAAGAGGGATTAAAGCTTTGGGCCTACTTTTGCTCTCCACTAAGAAGAAAGTAAACACCCCCTAAGTGACGTATACTTTGGTAGTGAAGTTTGTTGTATTATTATTACAATAAGTTGTGGTGAAGTTGGTTGTAGAGTGACAAATCTGATGTGGCGCTAAAATGGCGATAGTGAATGCGGTCTTAGGGTATCCTTACCTTTTTTTGGGTAAAGGGTTTCCTCATTAAATTTATTACTCCAACAAATGATTCAGTACAACGGATGTGGGTGAGTCTCACATCTCAACCCGTTACATAGGCAAACTACTTCTATAAGGAATGTACATTTTCTGACTAGATTACAAATGACTTAAAAAACATCAAAAATGTTGATAGAAATAATGCCTAAAAACGTTATTAATATTTTTCGATCTCACTACGTTTTGATAATCACAAAATGTAAAAACGTTCAATGTGAAATTAAAACGTAAACAAGTAATTAGTAGTAAAATTTCATTTCGAAAATTAAATCACTTAAAGGTATGAATAAATAAATGTTTAATGCATTTTATGATCAAATGAATTTTTATTCAACCTCACATTTTTTATAAAATGTTACAAACATTTTTATAACTTTTACAAAATATTTTTTACATTTAAAAAAATATTTTATTCAAAATAAATATTTTGAATTCAAATTTTCTACCTAAAAACGGCTAGAAATGTTTTAGAAAACACCTCCCCTAGAAAAGACAAAAAAGGGAGCGTCCTAGTCTGGGCGGTCCCCTTAATTATAAGGGCGGTCCCCTTAATTATAAGGGGGCCGACACGTGAATTAAGGGGGTCGGCCAGACAAAAACGCTTCTCAGCTTGCTTATAAATAATGGACTGTTCCCCACTGATTTTCTCACATTTTGCACTCATTCCTTTCTGTCTTAAATCAGTCCACACATCTTCTACAATCATTTGATCATTTAATCATAAGCTTTTGTTTTCAAGTGACTCAAGCTTAATTCCTCAAGTGCATGAGAAGAATATTTCCTATCATCAAGTCAAGAAGTGTTATAGTTTAGTTGGTGGTGTTGTGAAGTTGTGTTATATCTTGTAAATCATTTGTGTATATTGTGAAGGTGTGTATTGTAGTTATGTATAATAGTTAGATTGTGGTGATCATTGAAAGTATAGTTAGATCGTGGTGATCATAGTAAGTAGTGTTAGATTGGTGTGATGATAGTAGTGTCTAGGTGAAAAGAAGTTGTGAAGCGTAGTGAAGTTGTGAAGCGTAGTGAAGTTGTGAAGCGTAGTGAAATTGGGAAGTGAGGTGAAGTAGTGAAGTGAAGAGAAGTTGTGAAGTGAAGTGAAGTAGTGAATTGTTGTGAAGTATTACGGTTAGTTTTTTAGTCCTCAAAATACAAAAGTTGTGTTAGATTGGTTCTAGCTAGGATTAGAACTTGACATTTGGCTTAGTGTCGAAAATCGGTGTAAGCTTAGTTGTGTACGGTATTCTCCTCCTAAAGCGAGTTTGTTGACATAGTGAAGAGAACTCTCGAGTTTGGTGCTCGGGGAGTGGAGTAGGGCGAAGAGGTGATTCGTTACCGAACCACTATAAATCCCTGTGTTGTGGTTTGATCTTTCTAACTCTTATCTCTTGTCTTTCATATCATTCATTTACATATTTGTATTGTTCATATTGTGCACATATTGAGATCACATAAAGTCAAATCTAAGTTTTTATAAACATACTATACATCAAATTAAAAAGCGGTAAACTATTCAACCCCCCTTCTAGTTTTCCACAATTGGTATCAGGAGCCACGTCAAACAAGATTTTTAAAATAAATTGTATTTTAAAACTTGAATCGATTTAGGGAATCAGAAAAATATTTAGAAGGGCAATCTATACAAAGACCACTACTATTTGAAAGTGATGGATTTATTTATTGGAAAAATAGATTCGAAACTTATGTGAAATTAAAAGATCTAGATCTTTGGCATGTTATTACCTATGGTGATTTTCCTACTATTCAAAATAATCTCGAAACTAAAAAGGATGAAATTTTACCGTTTGATAAACAAAACAATGATCTTAAAAAGAAACTTGCTAAAAATAATGAAGCCAAAATGATGATTTATAATGTTTTGTTACGTAAAGAATATGAAAGAATTTTTATGTGTAAAACCGCAAAAAAAAATTGGGATACTTTGTTAATAACTCACCAAGGTAATAGTCAAGTCAAAAATAACAAAATAGATCTTCTTGTTCAACAATATGAACAATTTACGATTCCAAAAAAGAAATTGATAGATAATGCTTTTGCTATATTTAACACTATTATTATTAGTCTAAAAGCACTTAATGAAGGTTTTTCTAGCAAAAATTATGTTAGGAAATTTCTTAGGGCACTTCATCCTAAATGACGCACAAATGTTACGGCTATTGAAGAGTCAAAGGATTTAACATCACTATCACTTGATGAACTTATTGGAAACTTAAAAGTTTATGAAGCAATAATAAAGAAAGATTCTGAAATGGTTAAAGGCAAAAGAGAACAAAACAGATTTCTTGCCTTAAAGGCTAAAAAGGAATCTAGTGATGAAGATAGTTCGACCTCCGATAGTGAAGACGAAGACTAAGCCATGGCTGTGAGAGACTTCAAATTTTTTTTAAAAAGACGAGGAAGATTTGTATGACAACCACACGGTGAAAGAAAGTCATCCCAAAGAAATAAAGATGACAAGAACGACAAAAGCGAAAGAAAATGCTTCATATGTGGAGATCCAAATCATCTCATCGGAGAATGTCCAAAACTATCAAGAAACCATTATCAAAGAGCCTACGTCGGAGGATCATGGAGTGATAGCGACAAAGAAGGAGAAGAAAAGACTAAGGATGAAAAATGTCTTATGGCTAAAGCATCCGATGAGGTATCTTTCGAAACCGAATACTTTAGTGACGACCTATCATCATTAGATGAAAAAGACTTAGATAGTGAATATAATCGATTACGCAAAATAGGTCTAAAAGTCATGGCTAAAAATAAATCACTAAAGCTTACTAAAAATCGATTAGAAAATGAAGTATTCGAACTAAAAAATAAACTATCTAAATTAGAAAAAGGTAAAGAGGTTAATGAAGAATGTAAAATATGTCAAGACCTCAAGTTTGAAGATGAAAAGCTTAAGGAGGAAATTTCCAAGCTTAATCAATTTAATTATAGTAGTTACTCACTTAAGAAAATAATAAGTTTTCAAAAATCATCCGAAGATAAATCTGGTCTAGGATTTAATTTTACCAAAGGATCAACAAGGGAGACTAAACAAGTAAATTTTGTGAAGTCACAAGAAATTAACCCGTAAGAAAAATTAGTTGAATCAAATTCAAGCCCAAGACCAAAATTTATACTTATAAACAATACTAAAATTCCCATTGCAAGCGATGATGAAGTAAAACGTTTTTATAAACCTTCTTTAGAACCCGGAGTCGGACTTACTAAACCCAAAATGAGGTCTAAAACTCCTCCTCTGAAAAGAACAAATAATTCTCACCCTCGGTCCAAAACACCACAACCTAGGAGAGATCAAGGTAGACAAAATTACCCTAACACTAATCATTCAATGTGGAATTATTCACAACAACCAAGTTTTACTCCATGAGGAATGTATTCACCGTACATGTATCTGAATCAAATGCAAAGTATGTTCGGGACTAACAATTTCGGACCCATGAGACATTGGGGACCAAGTGGTTGAGTTGTTACAACATTTAGGTTGAAGTTGTTTATGAACACTCTTTGGAATCCGACGAATGGATTGAAGATCATATATTCTTATATTCTATGATGGGATTACCAAAAGATTTCATCTTCAAAGCGTGTTCATTTGAAGATGTTGAAGAAAACACATTGTAGGCAAAGGTACGTTGTCTTACCCAATTACTTAGAATATAGATTATGTGCAAAGTGTTAAATGACTACGTGATATTATGCTACAAATAATATTTGCTAAACTAAAAGGTTATAGTTAATAGAGTAAAGTTAGCTTTGTGAAAATAGTGTAGTCACTCGAAATGTCATTTGTTGGTTATCTAGAATTAAGAGAAATTGCTCATTATGAACTCTTCTCTCATGTAGTTGAATTAGGATTTTCTACGTACCACTATAAAATGGAAATCTTTTATGTCCACTTGTAGCGAACTCACGTAGATGAAGAAAAGTGAGTTAGTGGGTAATAATTAACATAGAAGTAGGATTAGTTTTACATCTTACGCCGGAAAGGCATGACATCAAAACACTATGGATGAAATAAACTCCCTTCGACTACGACGTCCGCCTCGACTACACGTCTATAATGAATTACGTCTATCGAAACCGTCTTATCAAGCTTTGACTCCATTCAATTATTTATCGTCACGCATTAATCATCTCTCTCGCCTCGCAAACGCTCTAAATCGTGACATTTAATTATTTCATCCGAAGTAATTAATCTATTCATTCAACAAGAAGTTTATTGAAAACGTCACTAAATCCTCTCTCGACTTGACAGCTTGATTATCTCATCCGAAATAATCAAAGTATTTTTATTTAGCGAAAGGCTAATTAAAATGTCCAACAAATTTCGTCAATCATCTCTAAATAACTTTTCAGTCTAAAATTCTTGACAAACCTAAATATTTCATCGGAAATTATTTAAGTTCATTTAATTAAACGAAAAGTTAATTAAATGTGTCAAGTATTTTCTTCTTATTCTCGACGTTATTTTTCGACAACTAGATTATCTAAAATAATATTACTAGTAGCTCCCGACGTATTTTGATAATTGTATATTAACAAAACTAGTCAAAATTGAAAAACTTGGTCGTCAGATAGGCGCCCCCCTTATCACTAAGGGGACCGGCTATGTATAAAGGGGCGGTCCCTTTATCTTTAGGGGGCCGGCCTCTGTAATTCACCAAACACCCATTTCTTCTGCAAAACTCATTTACAAACACTCCATTCCAACATCCCCTTCTTCCTGCTACTGCTGTGACGAACAAACACACTCAAAAACTTCAAAATCCAATCCCCAAACTTAAAATTCATCCAATTTCGCAAGGAGCAAACACCTACAACGTGATCAACAACATCTATTGTAAGATTCAACATATTTTTCTCTTTCAATTTCATCCAATTTTACTCTTAATCAAAATTAAGTATTTTTTATTTTTTTGTGTCCTTTAAATTCTTGTTATTAAGTCTAGGAATTCATAACTATAATAATTCCCGTAGTAATAGGAATTCAAAGATTTCAATAGGATTGAATCACTAAATTTTTTATTGGGTCAAAAATTTCATAAAAATATACATATAAATTTTTGAATTTTTTTTTAACTAAAAAATTTCCAAACAAGAATTTGTACATTCTTGATTCATGCCAAAAACATGCTAAAAACAATCATGTATTGATTTTCAAAGAATACATGACTCAATATATACTTTTCGAATCAATGGGTGAAATTTTATAAAAATAAAGGGGTGTTTGGTTCATATCCTAGAATTATAGTCTAGAGTCGAAATGATCTTCACCACATTTTTGTCACGTGTATAGACACATAACTAACTTATATAAGTCATCAAGATATATGATTCATATATATATATATATATATATATATATATATATATATATATATATATATATATATATATATATTGAGAATTTAATAATATAACTATTAAATAAAGGGGCGTTTGGTTTAACGTTTTAGAACATAGTCTTGAGTCAAAACATACACATTTATTTTCGTCAATGTCCTATGTAATTGAATCACTTAGTCGCAAAAATATACTACTTAATGTATATATTTTGACCTTCTTAGTCAAGTGTATGTTTATAAAGTGAGCGTTGGGGATTATTTCCTAAGAAATTTGATCTGATGTCGAATACTCTACTATTTAGATCTAAAACACTTGACAAGATTTACACTAGGTGTTGAAAAAATATAAATGATATATATTTTTTGTTACTCTAGGACTAAGTCTACTTAAATTAGGGCAACGTTTGTATTTACTTTTAGGTTTTTATTTTTAGAGTCAAAGTAATCCTTGTTTCACATATGTTGTTTTCAAAACTTAATTTTTTATATACTTGTAGTAATATTTTATTTTGTTGTTGTCTTGTTTAGGTGATAAACATGCCTCGAGCAATTGTTGGTGATACCTCCCGTACTAAATCCTATATCCCTAAAGTATCCAAAATACTCGGATTCTCTCCCATCCTTGGGTAATTCTATAAACCAATCGAATATTGTTGCATTCACGAGGGCCGAGTCGTAGATCAACTTTATTACAAATCCAACGGCGTTGAGCGAATGTTCACCAACGTTCGCTTCAATTATCTTTTCTAGATCAACGAACCAATCGTTCCTCGATTCATTCTAGACTTTTATAGTCAAGTCAAAGTCCAAACCGATGAATATGGTTATCTTCTAATCTCATTCATGATCCAACACGAATTCATCACTCTCTCTCTCTCTCTCTCGCACAATTTGGTCAAATTCTCATAATTTCATATAATGGTCAAGCCGTCTTCACAAACTAATAGGACCTTGCATCTCCTGCATATTCCCAAGAGACTGAGGAACCATATCATATTGATCTTCCTACTCCCGACGAATTAAGTCAAGACATGAAGCGATAGGAAGAACTAATTTATGAGAATGTGTTTGGACTAGGAGGCCACCGGGACCATCTTCCGGCTAGTCTTGCTCATATGTTGTATTGTATTGTTGCAGAAGAACAATATAATCTTGCTTATTTCTTTGTCAAACGAATTGAATATGCTCGGGCTACTCCATCCGCTAATCTTCCTTACGACATGTTCTTGACTCGTCTCTTTCAATACGTCATGGAACATTATCCTCATCTTGACAATGGCATTTACAATGTTGTTGATCGAGTCATGCGTCCACTTGCTCTAAAACAAACTCAAAAACTCTGAAGTGATCGTGGAAAAGCCCGTCACTCCGTCTCATCAACATCCGCCCATCATAACTATGGATCTTTATCTTACCAAGGAGATGATGATGAGGATGATGATGGCTCTCGTACTAGTACCCCATCTCCTACCACGTATATTAACTCCCTCCGTTCACTCAATTACCAAAGATACGACATTCCCACTTCTTCTCAACAAGATGATGATCTTCACTTCGAGCGATAAACTGTTTTGCTCAATCAATCTCAACAAATCTATAAAGAAGTTAGAGGTGGATTTAAATCGTTCGGGAAGGCATTGTGAGGAGTCTTCAGAAAGAAAAAGAAATGAAGATGTTAAATGATGATTAGCTTGGTAGAATAACTTGTTTAGGACTTTATGTAACCTTATGTCTATGTTTAATTTCTTATGTGATGACAACCCGACTTAGTCGGAAGGATGTAAACTTGTTTAGCTTCCTTAGAACCTCTAATTTTTTATGTGTTATTAATATGATCTTTGTGTTTATTTTTATTTTACATATCTTTACAAATTGCATGCATATATGATATACCTGTTTCATGCACATATATGTTCATATAGGACTTGCTGCAAATTGATCACTAAAACAAAACCTTTCTTACAAATTTTGGTAAAAATAAAATTTTTGGTCGTCTGAAAAGCATCAGATGGGCGGCCCCCTTAGCTATTAAGGGTGGTCCCCTTATCAATAAGGGGGCCGACACCATAATTAAGGGGGTCGGCCATACTGTTCACGGGTTTTACTGTTTCTTTCTGCTTTTTTACTCTCTTTTACCTAGCCTCAAATATCCTTACCCAGAAAACTCGAACATGTTTTGGAAATCCCTAAACTAATTCAAATTCATTCCATTTCCAAACTATTCTCTTTCAATAAATTCCCTCCAAATGTTTACCACCACTTCATCATCTTCTTCATCCATTATCAACCACCATACACCTCCATGGCATCCACTAGAGCTTCCATTTCCAAAGCTTCCAAAAGAACAAAAATCAACATCATTCCATCAAAACAATTATTTGTGGATTTAACTCAAGATGACACTAAAACCCCATCCCCTAAACATCAACTTCCATAACCTAGTGCTCCAAATGCACCTTCAAAAACACCATCAACTAAAGATACTTCTTCATCCTCCATTGACTACATACCCAAATCACCAACCTCATCCACATCACCATCAACCAATGGTTACTTGAACTCACCAACATCTCCTCCTCCAAGAGTTCCTCCACCACCTCCAATTCAAGAAACTAGATCAATGGACATCACTCTCACCCTTTAACCAATTACTTTACTTGATGTTTAATTTAATACTCCATTACCCTCTCCGCCTCTCTTTAGTCATCCCATTCCTTGGAACCTACTTGAAGCTCATGGAGATTCATGCTTGTGTTGCATTCACAATTGTACTTTTATATTTGAATTGAGATATGAACTCCAATACATGTTTTCTTACATAGAACACATGCTTTTACAACCTCCCATTCCAAACACTCCACCACCATCACTTTCTCCAAACTAAACATACACCATGTTTAGCCATTTTAAAATAATTATCAACCAAACCTTTTGCAAGCAAAACCTATGGAATTCTAGGAACATTAGGAGCTTTGTAGTTTACTTTTATGTATAGTGTATTAGTATGCTGCAAGCATGTTATTTCAATTTGATGTATGCATGATTGTGTTTTATACACAATTCTTATGTTTAATGAATGGTCTTTAATCTTATGTTTCAAGTATGCACTTACTTGTCTTTATGTTTTATATTTTGGTTGAATGACTCCTAACTATATAAGTTAAGTTTAGTTGATATATAGTTGTGATTGTTAGTTTACACAAATACCTTAACACTTGTTAAGCATTATCAACATGTTTAAATATTTTTCTTTCCTTTGCTATATGTTAGAAACATTGGTGTTATTCTTCTAACTTGTTTTTGTAGCAAAGTTACCATAGCTCGATTCATTGGTTCCCTCGAACGAGGGGGAGCACACATCAAGGGCGGGCGTTTATACCGTTGATTCTACGCGTAATCATCGACGAAGCCTTTTTGATTCTACAAAAAGGGGGAGAAATGGAAATAAAACTCACTAAATACTTGTTTAAAAATAATTTTACATTTAATGAGTTTAGATTTTATAATCATCAAAAAGGGGGAGATTGTTGATAGAAATAATGCCTAAAAACGTTATTAATATTTTTCGACCTCTCTACGTTTTGATAATCACAAAATGTAAAAACGCTCAATGTAAAATTAAACGTAAACAAGTAATTAGTAGTAAATTTTCATTTCGAAAATTTAATCACTTAAAGGTATGAATAAATAAATGCTTAATGCATTTTATGATCAAAGGAATTTTTATTCAACCTCATATTTTTTATAAAATGTTACAAACATTTTTATAACTTTTACAAAACATTTTTTTTTTTTTTTTTTTTTTTTTTTTTTTTTTTTTTTTTTTTTTTTTTTTTTTTTTTAATTTTGCCCAAAAAAATTCTACATTTCAAAGAATGTTTTACTTCAAAAATAAATTATTTTGAATTTCATATTGTTCTACCTAAAACGACTAGAAATGTTCAAGAAAACACATCCCTTGGAAAAGACAAAAAAAAGGAGTGTCTTGGCCTGGGCGGCCCGTAAATATAAGGGCGGCCCCTTAGTGATTTTAAGGAGCTGCCATAGAGCTAGGGCGGTACGGCCCCAGACAAAAAGCTCCCCAGCTTTGCCCTATAAAATATTGGAATTGTTTCCCAATTGCTTTTGTCACCTTTGCACTACACCATTCTTTTTGTTCTAAATCAATTTATACTTTACTTTCATTCATTTGATCATTAAATCATAAGCTTTGTTTCCAAGTGATCCAAGCTTAGATCTTCAAGTGCAAGAGAATAATACTTTCTACCATCAAGTCAAAAAATATTATAGTTTAGTGTGTTCTTGTAACATAGTTACAATTGTATCATATCTTGTAAATCATTTATGTATATTGTGAAAGGTGTGTATAGTAGTTAGAGTGTTGTGATCATAGGAAGGTTAGTTAGATCTGTTTGAGTGATCGCTCAAGAGTTTAGATTAGATTAGGGTTGATCCTTGGAGTGTCTAGGTGAAGTGTAGTGAAGTTGTGAAGTGAAGTGAAGTTGTGCAGCGTAGTGAAGTTGTGAAGTGAAATAAAGTTGTGAAGCGTAGTGAAGTTGAGAAGTGAAGTGAAGTAGTGAAGTGAAGAGAAGTTGTGAAGTGAAGTGAAGTAGTGAATTGTTGTGAAGTAGTGCGGTTAGTATTTTAGTCCTCAAAATACAAAAGTTGTGTTAGATTAGTTCTAGCTAGGATTAGAACTCGACACTTGGCTTACTGTCAGAAATCGGTGTAAGCTTAGTTGTGTACTGTTTTCTCCGCCTAAACGGTGTTTGTTGACATAGTGAAGAGAACTCTCGAGTTTGGTGCTCGGGGAGTGGAGTAGGGCGAAGAGGTGCTTTGTTACCGAACCACTATAAATCCCTGTGTTGTGGTTTGATCTTTCTAACTCTTATCTCGTGTCTTTCATATCATTCATTTACATATTTGTATTGTCCATATTGTGCACATATTAAGATCACATAAAGTCAAATCTAAGTTTTTATAAACAAACTATACATCAAATTAAAAAGCGGTAAACCATTTAACCCCCATTTTAGTTTTCTACAAAAAATAATCTATTTCTTCTTTTGACCACGGACCTTGATATCAAAATTATCACATATAGTTTGTATCTTTTTAGAAATTTCCTGACCTTCATATATATCATCATCATATGGGTCGTATTCATCATCCACTGCTGTCTCACTCCATTATTCTCACAAGCTTTTCGGACCATATCTAATTCCCTTTGATGCCAAAAAACTTACAGTTTCATTTTGAACAGGTTCAACCTCATCATCACTATCCGACTTATTCGATTTAATCAACCTTTTCCACTGGTTTCCTATCATCATCCACCAACACAGGTTTAACCTCCAAAATCTATTTTTTAAAGAAATTAATCCTCTCTCTAGAGGGACAGAACATTGCCCTTCCTCTTGCGTACCAGAGGTAGTAACCTTACTACCCATTGCGGCCTCTTCAATAATCGAGTTATCAACATTTAAAGCCTCAAACGAGTTACAAATAGAAAAAGAACCATTACCTTTATTCAGTGTTGTAAAAAGCGGTCTAGGCGGCCGCTTAGGTAGTGTTGAGGCGCTAGCCGGTCACCCACCGCCCTGATTTTAGGCAAATCGGCCAAATTAGGCGTTTTGGTCAAAAGGCGATCAACTAACCGCCTAGGCGGTCGGGCGGTCAACGCTAGTATCAAACGATCAACGCTTTTTAACTTCAGATCTAGGGTTTTCGTTCAAAAGAGAGGTTATTTTCGGTGATGGAATTGTTAAAAAGAGAGAAGAAAAGGTGAAATGATGGGTGAAGAGAGTAGGTGGAAAAGATGGCAGCTGATGTGTATTATGGAAAAGATAGTTGCTACTGTGTGTTATGGAAAAGATGACATCACTTTTTAAGTTCAGATCTAGGGTTAGTATGATAGATACCCTATATATATAACTAAAAATAATAAAAATACTAATAAATTTAATTAAAAAACATACAAAATGCAAAATATATATAAATAAATATTAAAAATCTTAGAATGAATAATAAAAATATATAAAAACCCAATCCGCCTAGGCGAATTCCGCCTCGAAGGTGGTCGACCGCCCGACTAGCACCTAGCGTTTTTTGCAACATTTTCTTTATTGCTTGGTGACTCTTTATTGTACCCAAATGTCGAAGCCTTATTCGTACTAGCAGGAGGAGTTGTCCTTGTAGTCGATGACTTAGCTTTAGGTCCATACTGAGTTTTTTGCTTCACCGAAACCGATTTTAAGTGTTTGTTGCCTCTATTATTACCACCTGATTTCTTACATTTCACTTCAATAAAAGCTTCATTATTAGCCCGTGAAATCTGACCCTTACCTTTATCCATTTGATTCTCCACTCATTTAGTAGCAGCTTTTGGACAATCATTAAGAGAGTGACCCAATACCAAGCACGTGTTACAACGAGGAGGTTCCCACTCGTATTATTTAATACGAATAGTTTCTTTCGTATATCCAGTACTTTTATGGTTAGGAACAACAATCGCCAGATTATCACTAAAATCATTACAAGCATTGCTTTTAATCAAAACTCTAAAAAAACTGCTTCGCCCCTATGATTCCAAACACATAGAGTTCGTATATGAGTCTAACATCATTGGGGTACCAATTTTCGTGGAAATCAAGCATAATCTATTCGATATGTAAGCAACCAACAGGACATCATGTAACGTAAAAAAACAAAACCCTTATAACCCTTGATTTTTCGATTGACGTTAATTCAAACGACTCTAATCCCTTTCAAATTCGATTACTGATTCTATTTTGTTTCTTCTCACAGTAACATAACGATTCTTTATTCAAGTTTGTCTTCAAAGTTTTAAGGTTTCATTTGAGTTTTTGTTTTTTTTATTAAGGTTTCGTCTAAATCACTATTCACCATGTTTTAATTATTCTGATCTCTTTAAGTGCTTACTGTTACCTAATCGCTACTGAATTCTGTTTTATGACTGATTAAAGAAGTATTCTTATGGTTTGATGATGAAGGCGGGGTTTTTGGATTCGGGTGGAGGAGGTGAAAAAAAGAAAAAAAGAAAGCTAATGTCGGGCATGAGGGGATTGTTCTTACGGATGGACATAATCCTAGTGCTACCCCTACGATGACACCTACTGAGGTTACTTTTGGGAATACTACTATGGTTATTGAGGTTACTGATATGGCGATTAATATTGGTAATGGGTCAAGTGTAAATCCTACAACTACTACGGGTCTTAGTTCTCCTACTCTGGTTATTTCAGGGCCATTTGTTAAAGTTGTTAGTGAGGTACCTTCATCCCCCGACAAGAATGGAAGTGAACAGGTTGGTAACATAGATGTTAAGAACAACATTCCTTCATCTTACGCTAATAAGCTCAGCCCTACGTCTTTGACTAAGGCTAATCTTTGAAAACTCAAAACTAATATGCCAAATGATGCTGACTATGATGTTTGGTTACCTTTGGATTCGGTTAATGAGGTAAATGATAGAATGAATAATTCATTGTATGGGTACTTTATCGTTAAAAAGCTTGCATTTCCCGTTGTGGAATGGTTTGTGCTTAATAACTGGGAAGAATATGGACTAAAGAAAGTAACCATGGTGAAAGGTTTTTTCTTTTTTAAGTTCTCATCTATCGAGGGAGTTGATTTGGTGTTTCGAGATGGTCCTTAGATGATTCATGGAATCCCTATTTTTCTCAACAAATGGTCGCCCTCTGTGAGCCTCCTTAAAGAAGAATTGGTGCGTGTTCCTATTTGGGAAAATTTTAATGATGTCTCGTTAGTTGCATGCACATTGTATGGTTTAAGCTTGGTTTCTACGAAATTAGGTACCCCTATGATGTTAGACTCATATATGAACTCCATGTGTTTGGAATTATAGGGGCGGAGCAGCTATGCAAGAATTTTGATTGAAATCAATGCTTCTAATGACTTTAGCAATAATCTGGTAATGGCTGCTCCAAAAATTAAAGGAATTGGATTCACAAAAGAAACCATTCATGTTGAATACGAGTGGAAACCCCGAGCATTGTAGTACATGCTTGTTATTTGGTCACTCTTTTAATTATTTTCTAAAAGCTACTTCTAATCGAGTGAAGAATCAAATGGATAAAGGCAAGGGTCAGATTTTGGTGGCTAATGATGAAGGTTTTATTGAAATGAAACAAAAGAAATTAGGTGGTAATTTTAGAGGAAACAAACCCTTCAAATCGATTTCGGTGAAGCAAAAAACTCAGTATCGGCCGAAAGTAAAGCAATCAAATGCAGGGACGTGTAACTCTTCAAAGATGGCTCCACCTGTTGGTATGAATAAGGCTTCGACATCTGGTTACAATAAAAATTCACTAAGCAATAATGGTAATGGTTTTTCTATTAGTAACTCATTTGAGGCTTTTGATGTGGAGGTTATGAAGACTTCACAGGAAGCTTTACAATCCCCTAGGCAGTGCACCTAACCATTGTAGTGTAGTATAGGCAAGACTCGGGGGTTGTTATCGTTCTCTAGGGGAACAGGTTGGGAAGGCTCAAACACGGTCTAACAGAGTTCTAAGGGTTTGAGAGAGGATTATATTTGTGTTTTTATATTTTTACGAAAGCAGGTAAATATCATGGTTTGAGAGGTTGGTTTGTTTAACTAATAATTAAACTAAATATAATCTACCCTACTGGCAGTGTTTTGAAAGGCTCAAGGCGCACTAAGGCGCAAAGGGCTTATGGAGCCTTGAAGCGAGGCGCAGATCAAGACGCGGGCTTCATGAATATGAGTCACATTAAATTGAAGTAAATTATAATAGTTTAAGCAAAAATTTATAGATTAATGATGACTTAAATAACACTAAAACAATTAATGTATCTAAAAAATTGAATAGTTAAACCAAAAATATCAAGCAATGTATCATATTTATGGCATGACGAGATTACGTTATCTCATGCGTAAAATAAAGAGAGGAGTATATATGTGCTGACACTTGAATTTAACGACCAAACACTCAATTGATTGATTTATTTAGTTTCTAGGTAATCTATTATTAACATATGAGGGCGATGAATGTTAAATTTCGAAAAGAGAGTTTCAAAATCTGTCACCTTTCCTAGGCGCGCCTAGGCTCAAGGCTCTACGCTTTTTGTAAGCCTTGTGCATGTGCGGAGCCTCGATCTAAAAAAATCCCTAAAGCTTGAGCCTTAGAGCCTTAAAGCCTAGGCGCGCTTTTTAAAACTATTGCTACTGGTGATAACTTTATGATAAAAAGATGTATTTACCTAATCATGCACTACTCCTCAGATTGCTTCTCTTATATCTGTTTCTTTATCACACTTGTGATGATCTGTGTAAGTATTTCCTAAGTCATGAACGGATTACACGAACCCGCAGCCTATTTAATATTCCGTTAAGGCAACGCACAAGTAAGGTAGTATGAAGACTATTACAAGGCCCCTAAGAGTATATTAAATGCATGTGAAATATCTTAAGAAGGATCAACCATATTAGGGTTAAGGTAGTATGAAGACTGTTACTGATGGTATCCTTTCTACACACTCACGTTTCCCTAGACGTCTATGCCAATTTAATATCTTATGGCTAGTTTTCTAGAGCCTAACGCGCACATCCATCAACAAAAAGCAACATTAAAAGGATTTACAACCTAACTTTCATGGAATCATAAGTAAACACAAAGGAGGGTTTAGCCTAGCATGTTATAAAGAAAGCAAGAGCATAAATCAATTACACAACACATAGATATATTGAATGATTAATGATAAATATTCTTACTTGATTAAAACATAAATTGAAGGTAATTACAATAGGGTTTTGAGGACCTAAAAATGACCTAAAAAGCTGCTAGAATGACTAGGGTTCGTCTCCCAAAAGTTATACAAAGATACTCTTAAAACCCTAAAATCAGTTTTGTATATATAGTAAAAACGGTGCGACAGCGTCGCTTTAAAGTCGTGACACCGTCGCCACGTGGATGATTCTAGATCCTCTTTAAGTCGACCACGTCCTGACGCCGTCGCTGGATATCTAACATCGTCACGATGAAGATCCTGACGCCGTCACTTTATAATGGCGACGCCGTCTCCACGCTCTGTATGCACAATTCTTTATGATTTTTGGTGTAGAGTCGTAATCTTGTCTGTTTCTTCTATGAATGAGCCCAAGTCACGTGTATTTCCTCCAAATTCCATCCAAGTGCTAAAAACCTAAAAACAAATGATTAAGCACATAATCTGGGCATATTTGCATGATTTAGGGGGTTAAATGGCCCCGAAAAAGTGTATAAAATGACACCTCGTCAGCTTTAAGTGTTCATGACCTGATTATTGAGGAAGTAGACGGGTATTAAGGTTACTACTACTCGTATGCAAGAGGAGGGGAAATGTTTTGTCCCTCTAGTAGAAAGGATTAATGTCCTTGAAAAACATATTTTAGAGGGTAAACTTGTGTTGGTGGATGATAATGGGAAACCACTAGAGAAGGTAGATTATCTGGATAATTCAGGTAGTAATGATGAGGTTGAACCTGTTGAAAATGAAACTGCAATTTTTTTAGCATCAAAGGGAGTTGGATATGGTCTGAAAAGTCTGTGGGAACAATAGAGGAATACAACAGCGGACGATGAATACGACCTGTATGATGATGATATGTATGAAGGTCAGGAAATTTATGAAAACATACAAACTATATGTGATAATTTTGATATCAAGGTCCGTGGTCGAAAGAATAAATAGATTATTTTTGATGTTTAGTTGAGTCAATTGTAATCTAGTCAAAATTGTACCTTCTATATGGAATTAATTTGCCTATGTAACGGGCTCAGATGTGGGATTCACCCACATCCATTGTATTGAATCGATTTTTGGAGTAATAAATTTTACCAGGGAAACCCTTTAGCAAAAAAACCAATGGGACATCATGAAATTTTACCCAAACTGGAACACGAGACAATTCTTCTTTAAGAAGGCTCACATAGGGGGACCATTTATTAAGTAAAGTAGGGATACCACGAATCATCCATGGAACATCTTGAATCACCAAATAAACACCCTCTAAAGATGAGAACTTAAAAAAGAAAAAACCTTTCATCATCGTTACTTTATTCAAACCATATTTTTCCCAATTGTTGCATACAAACCACTCTAGAACGGGAAATGCAATCCTTTTTCCAATAAAATAACTGTAAAGCGAATTTTTCATTTTATCCTTTACCTTGTGAACCGAACTCAAAGGTAACCAAACGTCATAATCAGCATCATTAGACACATTTACTTCAAGTTTTCGTAGATTTGCCTTAGTTAAAGCCATAGGGCTAGCTTATTAGCATAAGATGAGGGAACTTCGTTAATAACAAGTTCATTACCAACCACAGTGGGTTTTCCCATCAGCATAGCAAAAGGGTTACTCGAGCAAGGAGTAACCACATTCGAAGTATTTCCTAAACTCTCATTCGATTTATCAGCCTCAACTCTAACATTTTCTGTTCTAGACGAATCCACATTCAAATGCTTAGCCAAATCAGCCTTATCATTCGTTTGTTTCCAAGGGGTATCTCCAGACTAATCAAAATAGTAGGAACATTAGCTGTTGTAGACGGACCAATAGCTAAATTCAAATCAGTGGGACCGGTAGCATTGTTTCCCCTCCCTCACGAACCCAAAAAACCCTTCTCCATTGTTACACCATTCACCTACAGTCAGTATCCTCCAAAATCGCCTATAGAAAGGTTAACCATCGAAACCCTAAAAAGAAAGGACAACCATAACCCTAAAACTCTTAAACGAATTGAACAATTATTATACCTTTAATAAACCTGAGTTAATCAAGAATAAAAACATGAACAAATCATTTAGAAGAATATAGGGATGATCGGTCAACTGAATGGAAGGATTGTAAGGGTTTCGTCAAACAATGATTTAGCGATTCCCTAAAATTAAAAAGACGAAAACCTAATTCAAACGACACAAATTCTGGATAAAAAAGAGTGTTTTTTTTGTTAAGGGTTTTCCTGGTAAATGTATTACTCCAGAAAATGATTCATTACAAAGGATGTGTGTGAATCCCACACCTCAGCCCGCTACATAGGCACAAAACAAACATAACAAGCACAACTACTTCAAAAGAGGATACTACTATAACTAGATTACAATTGACTCAACAGATATAAAAAATAATATATTTCTTCTTTCGAACACGGACCGTGATATAAAAAAGAGTGTTAAAGCAGATGTAATCGAAGATTAACGTGTAAGAACACAATTGCTATTAGGATTTGAGATCAGATTGAGATTTGGAATCAAAATTGCATGGTGTTTGGGTTTGAATCGCAAAAATCACCGAAGGGTAATTTTGTTTACAGGGGCTATTTGTGAAAAATAAGATTCTTGTAGTTGCTTATTGCAATTCTTAGGGTATCCTTATCACATTCAGCCTAAGGATTATTTATCCACCCAATTTGAGTTAAAGATAATTTTCCCTGTCAACTATTGTCTAGCAAGCATGATCTGATACTTATTACTCTTTTCGTCCTAAAACAATTGTTCCCTAACAAAAAACACACACTTTAAGGAAAACATGATTATTCCTGTTTTCTTTTTCATATTTTTTACAGAATGACAGTTTTACCCTTAACTAATTATTTAATCTCTTCATTAAAGTTTGTAATAATATTTTTTTCAGCAAGAATAGTATGGTAAACTCGATCAAACTTTTCAATCTAAAATTAGTAGTTGACAATTAAA
Source organism: Tanacetum coccineum (assembly GCA_026074375.1). NCBI lineage: Eukaryota > Viridiplantae > Streptophyta > Magnoliopsida > Asterales > Asteraceae > Tanacetum > Tanacetum coccineum. Next base: position 1,891 of record BQNB010029499.1, on the reverse strand, counting down.
ATTCGACATTGCAAAAAGGAAATGGAGACCATTAATTTGGGACGGATGAAGTATAAGAAAAATTCTAACATAAATGTTTTGAGAAAAATACAAATGAAAATCTAAGATCATGGTTTCTTGCGTGAAATTTCTATTGATACACGTGTCGAAAGTCATTATTCTAACCATTGAATTAAACTGGTAGCAAGCAAACATGAATCTACACCAAACAAAAGTGTGAGTAGACTAACAATGCATCACATTGGTGTTGAATTATGGATACTAACATAGGCTCTGACAGGATCTTAGAGCAGAGGCTCTTATGGCTCCGACATTCAATCTAAGGAGTTAACCATAGGCAAGACTCTGCGTACACAATATTCCTTTGTGGTCCATCACTCGAAGTGGAGCAAAAGAAGAATGATGAAGCCTAATTGATGGAGCCTAGTTGACAGAGCTTAGTTGACCAAGCTTGCCCTTCGTGGGCTTGCATGAGCAAAGCCTTAATTTCGAATGGAGCTAGAAATTGGATCAGCCCGTAAATAGTGATTTAGGCCCATGGAAGATATCTTGGGGAGTTGGCTAGAGTTACAATTCTCCACATCTGTGTATATCCTCTAAATGTAATTGTAAATTAGATTTTGGATAACGCAGTTTTGCACGGTCGTACACAGAGCCTGTGCGGATTTGCACAGAGCTTAATAATATCTTCTTGGTTGATCTCGTGGACTGCCACAATTATCTTTGTTGTGAACACCACGTTACATCATGTGTCACTTTATATTCCATAAGCATATTGTTTGTATTTTCTTTGTTTGTTTGGGCGATATGTACAAGTGCAATGTACCAAAGTTGGTTCTAGGCTTCATATCAAATCTCTATATAACTATCTTCATTCAAAATGTCTACCTTAATCATTTAATTTAGAATAAACTGCAAAAATCATCCATGCGGTTTGACAACATAGCAGGTATCGTCCCTGCCTTTCCAAAAGTGCAGACATCGTCTTTATTGAGAACTTTGAGCTGCAGATTTCGTCCCTAGGTGAACTGAAAGGACTAAAATACTCATGTCTTCTTCCTTTTTTAATTCTCTTGAATATTTATTTATAACTAAAATCAAAACTATAACACAACCCAGATTTATGTTTCATATTCTACGTACAAACAAATGGTTCAACTCCCACCACCATTAACATGTTGCACATAAAACACACAAGTATACAACTCACAAGATTAGCAATGGATGAAGAGAAATTTGCAACCTAAAGTTTCTCACATGAATGATGTCTGCACTTTTGTAAAGACCTGGACGACGCTTATAATTTGGCCAAACCACATGGACAATTTTTGCAGTTTACTCTTAACGTGGTATGATAACTAGATTTTAAATGACGAAGTTTGGAGTTAAAAATTATAAAAACAATACTACTAAATGATTGAAGAACGAGTGGGCATATAACCGCCCGTTGCGGCGGGACTACTTTTAGTGCAACTTGTATATTTGGTAACAAAATAGATGATTGTGATTGCGGTTGTAGTTGTGATTGTATACAAAAGAAACTAACACGGATGTTTCACCATAATGAATAGGCTATGGTTAGTAAAACCATTTTATACGTGCATGACTACATAAGGTAAATCAGTTTTAATAAGATATATATTAATGTGAAGTGAGTTTGTAAATATAAATATTTTAAACATAGTTAACTTATAATTACAGCCCATAGCTAATAGAAAGTTTGATTAAGCAATTGAAAAAGATAATTAGTTAAGCGAATAACAAAGCCAAATGCTGAAATAACCTATTAACCTAACTTTGCATATCTATTATATTATAAACTTAGGTCCTCTAATTTAATTGTCATTAGTGTTGATACAATGTACAAGTTGTGCAGCGTGTTGTGCAGCAA
>BQNB010029498.1:0-46759 GCA_026074375.1 Tanacetum coccineum | reverse complement strand
TTTAGGTTGCATTCGATCATTTACGTGACGTGCTATCTGTGATATTTGGATTATCAGTACTCGAGGTGAGTTTGAGCTTAGGAAAACGTAATCAGATTTTGTGATGTCTGCATTTGTTGCTTTATCACGGGTAAAGTCTTGCGGTCCTGTATATTATATTTTATTAACCTATGAATTCACCAACATTTTTGTTGACGTTTTAAAGAAATGTTTTCAGGTTGTCAATAGGCACGAGGTGCCAGGGATACATTGGTGACACTTTTGGTTATCACGCTAAAGATTTGGATGTAATATGTTTTGGGAAATGTATTGTCAATCTTTGTAATATCAAACACTGAACAAGTAAAGCTGTATGCTTTGTGTAACAAGTCTTTTATCAAATCCAATATACCATTTTAAACGACTTTTTGTCGTTCTTATATATCTTGTGCTATTGATCTATGAAGTGACACGCCTCGGATATCCTTATTCCGCTGCGACCCATTTTGGGGGTGTTACAAATTGGTATCAAGAGCCAAGGTTATAGAAAACCAAGTCAAATGTTTTGCTGGACTATAACCGTTTTCAAACATTGCATTTATAAAAAGGGGTTTTTACAGGACACACTAGTTGTTGCATTAGTTGGTTATACTAGATGCATTCATAATTGATATACGTGTTTATAATATAATACGTATATTACAATAAGAGCCTTATATAATATACTCATATAAGTTATTTCTACTGGTCACAATAGTCATGTCAGCTGATTCCGCAGTTACCTATACTTCTGTTCACTCTGAGGCATGATCATGGAGTATCCCATCTGAGGATCCTTACGAGGAGGCTGCCCGACAGTTGCTGGAGCAGGTACCACATTCTCTAATGTATGTACCTGATCCCATGGAGCTGGAGGATCATGTACCAGTGTACATTCCTGAGCCTGAGCACCCTGAGGACTTAGTACCAGCTGAGGATGAGGCACCTATAGAGGCATACATTACTGAGGTTGCTTCTGCACCTCCACCACCACCATCCTTTTTACCCTCACTTATCCGACCCCTACGTACTAGAGCAGCCATGGCTCAGATGAGAGCTATAGCACCATCCACCTATCATCCACTACTCCCATCAGGAACCCCACCATTGTTACCGATACCACTACCTGCACCATCCACTAGCCGCAGAGCTGATATTCCTGAGGCTGACACGCCGCCTCAGAAGATGCTAATACTTACTGCTCCCAGACCTGGGTGTGAGGTTGGGAAGAGTTCTTCTACTGCTGCTGCGAGACAGCTAGGACCTACTATGGCCCGTAGGGTCGATTGCAGTTCTATAGATACTGTGGAGACTAGGGTCCGAGATACTGAGAGCAGGATGATGGCCGCCTTAGAGGTGGTCAACTTGAGGGTCAGTTACCAGGTAAATGTTCGTAGTAGAGAGAGTTTGGAGTTTTACTCACGACATCACGATTCCTAGAAGGATCGTTCAGCTGTGAGAGCTAAGATTGAGGTACTGAGGTGAGAGAGACTTTCTTACGAGCAAGAGAGTATGGAGACCCGTCAGGCCTTGGCTAGGTCTGAGGCTTACAGCAGGGCATTAGAGGCACGAGTTACAATGTTAGAGACTCAGGCGCGTCGCCACGAGTGGCAGTGTCAGGACGCGGATGATAGCCCGACGAGGCATATCATGCGTATTCAGGCTTTGGAGGCTAGAGCACGGGATGACACCTTAGAGGTAGCAAGCGGTATAGATCTTTTGTTTTGATTAGCTATCCGGTATGGATCTTTTATCTTTTGTTTAGCTATGTTGTATAGCCTACTAAGTATTACGGGTAACTCCCGGCTAGTAGGGCTCTAGGTTGATTTTCATTTTGTAACCTAGCGATAGGGAATCATTGTGTACCAAACAGATCATGTATATTTCCAGATTATATATGGAATGGATGTATTATGTTATGTCGATCTTGTGTTGGTTGTATGTTTCACTGTGTGATGTGATCTTATTTTATTTATGATGCATATGTTATGTCACGTTATGATTGTATTAAAATCTAACGGGTATTGTATTTTCTTGTGATTGAAGAAAATGGCACCAAAACGAACCACAAGGTCAACACCAGTCACACCAGCCCCAACAGCAACCACCACAACTGTTACTGAGGCACAACTTCAGGCCTTAATTGACCAAGGAGTTGCTGCTGCAATGGCTGAAGCAGAAGCAAGCAGGGTTAGGAATGGCTACAATAGCAATGGTTCAGGACCAAGGCCAGCACAAACTGCTCGCGAATGCTCTTACTCTGAATTCTTGAAATGCAAACCTTTGGACTTCAAAGGCACTGAGGGAGTTGTCGGACTCACTCGATGGTTTGAGAAAATGGAGTCTGTGTTTAGCATTAGCAATTGCACAGCATCTTGTCAAGTCAAATTTGCGACTTGCACTCTACAAGACGATGCTCTTACATGGTGGAATGCCCATGTTAAGACCACTACTCCTGAAGCAGCTCATGCCATGCCATGGGCAACACTGAAGAAAATGATGACTGATAAATACTGCCCGAGGGGTGAGATCAAGAAGATTGAGACTGAGATGTGGAATCTTAAGGTTAAGGGCACCGATGTGGTGGCCTACAATCGACGATTTCAGCAACTAGCGTTGATGTGTGCCAGGATGTTCCCAGAAGAGGTAGACAAGATTGAAAAGTATATCGGTGGCTTGCCCGATATGATACTTGGCAGTGTAAAGGCATCAAAGCCGAAAACCATGCAAGAGGCTATCGAGTTTACAACTGAGTTAATGGATGAGAAGACCCATGCCTATGTTGAACGTCAGGCAAAAAAGAAACAAGTTTGATGATCTTTCCAAGACAATCAAAACCAACAAACAGCTAATTTGAGAGTACACAGGTCAGGCCTACACTGCAGGTAATAGTGACACGGATACCAATTCGCCAGTCTAAACCATCTTGTGTTCCAAGTGTAATTACAATTCATGAAGGTCCTTGTCCACCTAGGTGCAATAACTGCAAAAAGGTTGGCCATCTGGCCAAGGATTGTAGAAGCCGACCTGCAAATGCTAACAACAACAACCGTAACAACAACAACCGTAACAACAACAACCGCAACAACAACAATAATCAAAAGGGAAATGGTTGCTATGAGTGCGGAGCTCACGGACACTTTAAAAGAAACAGCCCAAAACTAAAAAACAATGACTGTGGTAATCAAGCTAGGAATGACAAGGCCTCAGCGAAGGTGTATGTGGTTGGAAATGCGGGGGCAAACCCAGACAACGTCGTTGCGGGTACGTTCCTTCTAAACAACCGCTATGCTTATATCTTATTTAATACGGGTGCCGATTGAAGTTTTGTGTCTACTGCATTTAGCTCCCAAATTGACATCATGCCATCTACCCTAGATCATTATTATGATGTCGAACTAGATGACGAGAGAATAATTGGGTTAAACACTATCCTTAGTGGTTGCAAATTAAACTTCCTAAACCATCCATTCAACATAAACTTAATTCCTATAGAACTTGGTAGTTTCGATGCTATAATCGGTATGGAATGCGTTGCAAAGTACAAGCGGGTCATTGTGTTGCCGAGGAAGATTGTTCCGCATCCCTGGCGGAAATGAAACCTTAACATACTGTGGTGATCGAAAGTAACCAGGGATATGTGACACAATTAAACATCATTCGTGCTCTAAAAATGCAGAAGTACATGCCAAAAAGGATTTCCTATCTTTTTTCGGCACATGTCTACTGCAAAGGAGGTTGAAGCATGTCAGAGACAGAAGCGACTTGAGGGCCATGCCAATAGCTTCGAGGACTTTCAGAAGTATTTCTTGAGGACTTGCCGGGTCTTCCTCTGCCTCGAAAAGTGGAGTTTCAAATTGATTTGGTACCTGGTGCTGCACCTGTAGCACGGGCACCTTATCGATTGGCGCCTTCCAAAATGAAAGAGTTATCAGAGCAACTGAAAGAGTTGTCCGACAAAGGCTTTATAAGACCCAGTTCCTCACCCTGGGGAGCTCCGGTCTTGTTTGTCAAGAAGAAGGATGGATCATTCCGGATGTGCATCGACTATCGGGGAATTAAACAAACAGTGAAGAACCGTTATCTACTCCCAAGAATTGATGATTTATTTGATCAGCTTCAAGGGTCGAGTGTCTACTCGAAGGGTTCGACCTAAGGTAGGTTATCACCAACTGAAGGGTTCGAGAAGAAGACTTTCGAAGATGCCTTCAGAAACTCGATTCGGCATTATGAAATTTCAAAGTTATGCTCATTTGGTTTGACGAACGCACCTGTCGTATCATGGACCTTTAGAATCGGGTGTGCAAACCATATCTGGATAAATTCGTGATTGTCTTTATTGATGATATTCTGATATATTCGAAGAATAAGCAAGAACACGAAGAGCACCTTAATCCAATCTTAGAGTTGCTTAAGAAAGAGGAGTTGTATGCCAAATTTTTCAAGTGTGAATTTTGGATTCCCAAAGTACAGTTCCTCGGTCACGTTATTGATAGTGAAGGCATTCATGTAGATCCATCCAAGATTGAATCCGTTAAAGATTAGGCATCTCCTAAGTCACCAACGAAGATTCATTAATTTTTAGGTCTTGCTGGGTATTATCGAAGATTCATTGAAGGGTTTTCAAAGATCGCCAAACCAATGACTAAGCTTACTCAAAAGAAGGTCAAGTTTGTTTGGGGCGATAAACAAGAAGCAGCTTTTCAACTGTTGAAGCAGAAGTTGTGTAGTGCACCAATCCTTGCCTTACCTGAGGGAAGCGAAGATTTCATCGCATACTGCGATGCTTCAAAGAAGGGTTTGGGCGTTGTGTTGATGCAAAGAGAAAAGGTGATTTCTTATGCATCACGCCAGTTGAAAATTCATGAGAAGAACTATACGACTCATGATTTGGAACTTGGAGCAATAGTGTTCGCTCTCAAGATTTGGAGGCACTATCTGTACGGAACCAAGTGTACAGTGTTCACTGATCATAAGAGCTTACAACACATTCTTGATCAGAAGGAACTAAACATGAGACAACGCCGATGGTTAGAGTTGCTCAGTGATTACGACTATGAGATTCGTTATCACCCGGGAAAGGCAAACGTTGTTGCTGATGCTCTAAGCAGGAAGGAGAGAGATCAACCATTAAGAGTTTGCACTTTAGTTATGACTATTGGCTTGGATCTTCCCAAAACAAATCTTGGATGCTCAGACTGAAGACAAAAACAATGAGAACATTTCCCAAAAAAGAACGAAGATGTTGGAGGAGGTTACTTGAAAAATGATAAGGATGGAGAAGTTAGGTCGAGAAGTTGGACCGCTGTGCGGTTGGAAACTCTATGCTTAAATGGCAGGATGTGGTTACCCTGTTATGGGAACTTGAGGAACTGTGATTATGCACGATGTCCTACAAGGATCAAAATACTCCATTCATCGGGTTCCGACAAGATGACAACGAATGATGAGTGCTAATATGGTGGAGAATATGAGGCAAACATGCCACCTATGTTAGCAATTGTTTGACCTATGCGAAGGTCACAGGCTAATCTTCCAATAGGCCATCAGGATTGTTGGTACAGCCTAAGATACCTAAATGGAAATGGGACAACATCACTATGGATTTTGTCACTAAGCTTCCTAAGTCATCGCAAGGCTACGACACCATTTTGGTGATTGTTGACCGACTCACTAAGTCTGCTATCTTCGTACCAATGAGAGAGACTAATCCTATGGATAAACTTGCAAGAATGTACCTGAAGGAGGTTGTTACGAGGCATGGAATACCTGTTTCAATCATTTGTGATTCGGAACCGAAGTTTCGCATCTAATTTCTGAGGTCTACTTTAGAACGCTTTTGGTAACTACTTTGGATATGAGTATTGCTATTACATCCACCAAACAGATGGGCAAGCGAGAGGCCATTTAAACACCTTGAGGATTGCTGCAGTGCTTGTGCGATCGACTTTTGGAATGGGTTGGGTTAAACCATTTCTGCATTTAGTCGAGTTCTGTATAACAAATAGATATCACGCTAGCATCAAGGTCGACCATTCGAGCACTTTATGGTCGGAAGTGTCGTTCACCTGTATATTGGACTGAAGTTAGAGAAGCTCAAATCCTCGGTCCAGAATTAATACAAGAGACGACCGAGAAAATCATCCAAATCAAGCAAATGATGCAAGCCGATCGAGGATCGACAAAAAGTTACTCCAATCTAATAGCGTATAACCGTGGACTTCCTAGTTGGGGAAAAATTTTGCTTAAAGTTTGCCTTTAGAAAGGGGTCGTAGTTTTGGCAAACAGGGTGAAGTAAGCCTAGGTATGTTGGACCTTTCAAGGTGTTAGAAAAGGTTGGAGAGGTTGCTTACAAGCTCGAGCTTCCAGAAGAGCTGAACAGAGTTCACAATACATTTCATGTATCAAATCTGAAAAAGTGTCATGCCGACGAACCATTAGCCGTTTCATTGGATGGACTTCATGTGGATGACAAGCTTCATTTTGTCGAGGAGCCAGTGGAAATCGTGGCATCATAAGTTTAACCGTTGAACGCAAGCGTACTATTAGTCAAGGTTCGATGGAACTCCAAGCGAGGTCCTGAGTTTACGTGGGAATGTGAGGATCAATTCCGGAAGAAATACCCACACCTCTTCGCAAAGACCGTGCCACGTCTTAAGCCTTAAGGGCAAGGCTCATCTAACAGGGGGAGACTATAACACCTCATGTTTTAAGGTCATTGACGTCGTCAATAAATTCACTATGTACTTTTAGTATTGTACGCGTTTGCTTTTAATCGTAATTGATAAGTTAAATCGCGTATGCTAAAAATAATCAATTAATGTAAACGGGCATCAAACAATTAAATGTTTGCATCAAGCAAGTATTAAATAATTGTTTTGAGAATAATTATGATCATTGTTCATTTTATTTTTATTGGTTACGTACATTTACTACGTTTAGCGATAAAGTACGTTTAGGCATACCCGGAACCCCATTAATTAATCTACGCTTCAACGAACACTTAGTTTTACATCCAACACTCAGAGTTTTATTAAATTTTACCCAAGTTATCATTGTTGGTCAAATGGTGCATGAAATAAACTAGCTAGGACATAAATACTTCAAGTATTTACCTTATATGAAAAACTACTTTATGTAACTAGTAAATAATGAATTGAATATTTATGTAAAATATCAAAAACTCTTCTAGTATTCCCTCCCCCTCATATTTTTCGTGTATAAGAAGCCTAGGGAGACAAAAAGCAAACAAATAAAACACTAGGAACCTTGTACTACAACAACTAATCAATGCTTGGACTAGAAACATGTTTATTTGACCAAGGACTCCATAAAACCCTCATCTTTGTTTCCCTCCTAATATCCAACGACCAAAACCCCCCTCCATAGGTCTTTTTGGTATTTTTTTTCTCATATTTGACTAGTCTTTATGCTTATATACCACTCTTATACTTCAAGTAGCACACACATAACATTTCCTTAAGGTGAAAAGTTGATAAACCCTCTCTTGCTTCTTCTATCACCACGGCTCAAAATACACCAAATAGACAAATCCATACCTTGATTTTCTAAGAGCATACACACATACACACATCATTCCTAAGACATACTAAGATGTTTGCAAGCATTGGTTAACCATTTACAAGTATTGAAGCAAAGAAGTAAGATTATGGGTTTTTCATCCTATCTTAGGGTTTTAAGTTGCAAGCTTTGGTTTTTATCTAAACTAAGGGTTTATGTATTGTTGTTGTCTATCATCATTGTTCATCATAAGGTCATCTAAAAACCTTTATCTTTTCATTATCATGATTATATGTGTATATGATGTTTATATAGCTAAATCACCATTAGGACACTTTTTAAACATGTAAAAGAGATTTTTACTTGTGATCATTGTTTTGTACACTTTTATATATGTTATGACATTGATGATATCATGTTAAAATGGGTATATAAGTGATGTACCATGTTGGTTAAGTGAAAAGATGCATATGTATGAATTAGGGTTTTAAAAGTACTTAAGGAAAGTTATTGTTTTCATGAGTTGTTAATGACTTGATAATCTTGTTATCATGGAAATCTCATGGACTAAATATGGACTTTGGACTTTATTATATATATGACATATGATATAAAGCAATATGGAAGGCTTGTGGAAAATTTACTAAGTTGAAAAGTGTTTAAAACAAGTATATCTATTGGTTTCAAAGGGGCTGTTGTGGTTCGAATTTAAGGACAGCCATATTATGATCTATAAAGATAGTACACCTCATGACGAATCCGAGCATGTAAGAAACTTGAAAAACGGATAAATAACGAAAAAGTTACGGTAAAAACAAGTTATACGATAAATAAACGGATTTATAAAAAAAATTATAAAAAAATTTATAAAATTTATATAAAACAAACAAGTTTAGTATTTTTTTTAAAAGATTACACTTATTTTAGGAATCCAAATATAAGAAACAAAAATTTTTCAATTAATAACGAAGATAGTATGTACCATCGCATCTCTTCGCGAGCTAGCTAACGCCACCCCCACTTTAAAAGATATCAATTCATTCTTCATACAGATCCCCATCTTAGATTTCACTCAAAGTCCCTCATAATACTCAAGTAGACAGACATAAATATACCCTCACTAATATCGATGATTGACTGAGGAAACCAACCCTAATCAATTCAACTCTATGATATCCTTGCTACCTCATCTCACGTGACTCTATAGTTAACCATTGAGTCGTAGTGAATGGACACTATGAGAGGAATGTTGGTCAGACAGTTGCAAATGTATGCGGTAATACTGACCTTGGATCTACATAGCAGCCCCCACCATAGGTCGCTACTCCATGGAGGGTACGTCTCTTACTTGATGTGGGTTTAATAATAAGATTGAATAGTTACAGACAGTAATATGATCTTGTTGAGGTGTTTATGTACTGTATACAGTAGTATATAAGAACCGCGATGTTAGAAGAATGTGAGAACCTCGTGGCAAACTGTTGTGAGAGATGATAACAGAGATCTAGTTGTCCTTGTTATTGAATATGTCACACAGTCGGTCTCCACTAGATACATTCCTGAAAATGTGAACATATATAAAGTAACCATCGAACTATTAACTATGCGATAACTGAACAAGGTGGAGCGCACGAGAATACTAGCCACAAGAAGAATGCGACTTGAAGACCCCGCTAGAAAATAGTTAGCCAGTTATTACTAGTCAAGTCTCGTAATATAGTGAGATACCTTATAATAGACCACACTCTACCATACTCACTATGAGATTATCACAGATCTGTATTTACTCTCTTGAAAAGCCTTATCCCCTCCTCAAGCAGACTAAGATAATGAAAAAAAAAGTAAATATGAGATATAAATATAAACCAGCTTATAATGTACTCTCACAGTAAACAAGTTCCAGCCTCATACAATCTCACTAATCACGAACCCATCACTAATCCCGCTGAGTGGCTTCGAAGAGATACCGTTGTGACCATACCTAGACCGACCCCACTCCTATCTGTGATATTTGGCTCCTCCGCTCATAAGTCCATAACTACCCTCCAACCCGCCCGTCGATAGCCACCACCCTTACACCTCTGCCTCACAACCTAAAATGAGATAAACAGAGAAGACTACACACCAAAACAGAGTCCGAATCCTTGATAAAATATACCTTCTCTGGCCCCCCACCGAGTCGAAGCATAAACATCGCCTCTAGTATTTTCTAAAAAAGAGTCGCAGCCAACTACTGATCTACGCCTCGCCTCCGCCTTCTACCTGAACTCGCGAAGAACATCCATGTGTGCCTATATCCCTGAAGAGTAGACGTAACATATACTCCTCTAACTAAAGTACGTCTAACACGCTCCCGCCATGTCCTAGAGATAAGTGTCTGCAATCCTCAATATATGCTCAGATACCTCACGCAACGCTACTGTTACTCTAATCCATCCTGAGTAAGCGGGCGTATGTACCGATGAACTTGTACTGTTAATAGTGATGCGCGAGACCATGTAGTCTGACAGTACACTTGATAATGAAGAGTCATAAAGAGCATTGCTGAACTGTTGACTCAAATGGCTCTTTAGCCCTTAACAAGACATGTCTCCCACAACCTGCCTACCTCCCCCGTCCCCCCCCCCTCATGCCCCTTCGATATACCCCGGGTGAACGACCACCGCCCATACTAGTCGCCAAAACAGTCGGAGAATCGCGCCGCTCGGCTACTACTAGAACCGCGCGAGCGCCTCACCAACGCCCTACCTCACGGCTCACCGCCTATCTCGCCCCCCCCCCCCCCCCCCTCCCTTCCCCCCCCCCCTCCTCCCACCTTGCGACCGCTTCGCAGACATAGCAGCGCAGAGCAGCGTATACGATCGGACCAACGACTTAGTCTCAACATCTCTGATTGCCTTTGAATCGAACAAATAATTTTGTAGTAATTGTCAGAGGTTGTGTTGTGAGATGAGTTTTGAAGCTCGATTATCGCATGTATCGCGACTGGATGACATGTTTCCTCGCCTATCTTACATATTAGGCGCAATTCATTTAGCTTGATACCCACACTATAACTCGACTCTGTGTAGTCCGCCTGTGTATTCGCCTCGTGCTCTCAAAAGCTCTCACATGGAACAACCTGAATATTCACAGTGTCCGCTTTAAACGTCCACTCTAAATATTTGGTTTGGGGGCATTGTGCACATGGGCTGCTTTCGGGTGGGTGGGGGGGGGAGTGGGTTTTATATTATCTGATAGTTAATGGCCTGGAGCGTGTGGGGGGAGGGAGGGTGGTTGGTAGAGGTGCATATTAGACCACATCCTCTAATGGTGATAAGGTCTTATGTTTAGTACGCGAAAAATAATGCGCAGAGAGATTTGAACAAATTAGGGGTAACAAAACAGGATAAAGGATGGCTAAAGAAAATGGTCTCTTTATTCTTAACTAAAAGCACATTGTCTCGTTTTAACACAACTATTATATCGCATTATTCAAAAACTGAAAACATACACACCTTCGCACTATTTCTATCCCTCACAGCCCCACACCAACCCACCACCTACATCCCCCCCAACCCCCCCCTCCGCCCCCAATCCCAACCACGTCCCACCGACGACCCAGCGTCACATAGGCACGCACTCCCCACCCAAGGTAGCTCCACGACCACCGGTCCCCCGCCCCCACTCACCCGGTTCCGTCCTGGCCGACCCTCTCACTGCTCTGCCTTTAGACACCTTGATTCGGTTATCCGCTCTAAAGATTTTGGTTGTAAATATGTTTTGCGGAAAATGTTTTCATTGGTCAATCTTTTTATTATCAAACGCTGAACAAGTAAAGCTGTATGCTTTGTGTAAACACAGTCTTTTATTCAAATCCAATGTATCATTTTTACATGAAGTTTTTGTCGTTTCTTATACTATCTTGTGCTGATTGATCTATGATTGAAGTTGAGACGTGACACGACACGGATATCCTTTATTCCGCTATGTGTGACCCATTTTGGGGGTGTTACAAGTTATATTAATACTGCCCTGAGTTTCTGTTGTTAGTGATACTTTAATACATATAGGTATAATTAATATTGTGAAAGTTTGTTATGGATTGTGTGTTTCTTGGTTTTTTGAAACTAACATTTGCAGGAAAAGCAAGAAAAGTGTAATTAAATTATGTGGAATAAAAACAAACGGATGATTTGGTGAGTTAAAGAATTGAGAGATTTGGTGAGGATAAAAACAGAAAGAGAGCTGTGTGAATTAAAAACAGACGGAGTGATTTGGTGAGTAAAAGAATTAAGAGAAGTGGTAAGTTGAAAAACAGAAAGAGAGTTGAATATACATAGTGTTTGGAATGGAATTAAAAGTTAATTCTGTTAGGCATAACTTACTACTGTGTTGAAAGTTATTGTTTGTTTGTTAGGCATAAATCTTAGAACTACTGTTGAAAGTTAATGTTGTTAGGCATAAACTTACTATTGCTGTTGAAAGTTAATACTGCTAGGCATAACTTAATGTTGCCAGATGAATGTTAATGCTGTTGAGGGTACTTTCATAAATAATTCGATTCAAAGTTTCAATCACTCATTTAATTGATTTCACTCTTTCAAATACTCTCTAATCATAAACCCTAATTCAATTTCATCATCTATTATTAAAACCCAACACAATGACGACCCTAAAGTTCGCTGATACTCATAATCTGGTTGTGTTTTTAGAAAAATCCACTAAAACTGATGGGTTGTTTAAGCAAATTGTAGATTTTTCTGATTTTGCTCACACATAAAAATAGTGGTTAACCGTTAACCCCACTATATATATCTCTTGTATTGAGCAATTTTGGACTACTGCTAAGGTTAAAACTGTCAATGGGGTAGTACAGTTACAAGCCCTAGTGGATGGAAAGAAGATCATCATTACTGAGTCGATTGTAAGAAGAGATCTTCAATTAGAAGATGCTGAAGGTGTTGATTGTCTACCCAATGCTACTATTTTTTAACAGCTTACACTGATGGGGTATGAAAAAATTTCTCAGAAGCTCACTTTCTTTAAGGCATTCTTTTTACCATAATGGAAATTCCTTATTCATACTGTTTTACAATGCTTAAGTCTAAAAACAACTGCATGGAATGAATTTAGTAGTAATATAGCATCTGCTATTATCTGCTTGGCAACAAGTCAGAAGTTTAATTTCTCAAAGCTCATTTTTAAAAGTATGGTGAAGAACTTAGATAATGTGGGAAATTTTTTGATGTATCCAAGATTTATACAAGTCTTTTTTGATAAGAAACTGGAAGGGATGTCAAATCACAAGAGAATTTATATTACACCCTCTCATACTAAGAAGATCTTTGGAAATAAGAGAAGGGTAGGGAAATGATTTTCTGGTAGAGTAACACCCTTATTTCCTACAATAATGGTACAAGCTCAACAAGAACAAGGTAAAGGTTCAGCAATGCCCACTGATCCCCAACACACACTCACCATTACTCAACCATCAACCTCTTAACCTAAACAGACACAAAAACCTAGGAACCCTAAAAAGAACACTGAAGTACCTCATCCTAGTGGTTCTACAAACAATGTTGCAGATGAGGCTGTCTATAAGGAGTTGGATGACAGTTTGGTGAGGGCTGCCACTACTGCTTCTATCTTAGAAGCAGAGCAGGATAGTGGTAACATCATTAAGACCCAATACAAGGCAACACCTAATGAAGTTGGTTCTCAATGAACTAATTCAGGTGATGGTCTAGGTGCCAAGAAACCATAGGGGACACAATTGCTCAAACTAGGTTTGAGAATGTGTCTAAAACATCCAATGATTCACTGCTCGCAGGAGTTAACACACCTATCAATGAGGAGCCTAGTATGAAAATTAAGGAATTGATGGATTTTTGTACCAAATTGCAACAAAGAGTCTTTGACCTGGAGAACACAAAGATTGCTCAAGCTTAGGAGATTACAAGTTTAAAGAAGAGAGTCAAGAAGTTAGAGAAGAAAAGAGGGTCAAGAACTCACAAGCTTACAAGATTATACAGGGTTGGTAGATCTGCAAGAGTAGTTTCCTCTGAAGAAGCTAATTTGAGTGATCAGGAGGATGCATCCAAACAGGGGAGGAAAATTCATGATATTGATGCTGATGAAGACATCACCCTGGAGAATGTTCATGATGCTGAAATGTTTAATGTAAATGACTTAGATGGTGATGAGGTGGTTGTTGAAAGTGAAGTTACTGATAAAGCTGAGTTAAAGAGTGCAAGACCCAAGACAAAAGGGGTTGTTATGCAAGAGCCAAATGAATCAACTCCAACAATATCTTTACAACTACCATCACAGGTTAAGGGTCAAGGTTCAAAGGATAAGGGTAAAGCAAAGATGATAGAACCAGAGAAGCCTTTGAAGAAGAAAGATCATATTAAGTTTGATGAAGAAGAAGCTTTAAGGCTACAAGCAAAGTTTGATGAAGAAGATAGGCTTGCAAGGGAGAAAGCTCAACAAGTAGAAGAAGCCAACATTGCTTGGGATGACATTCAAGCAAAGATAGATGCTGACTATCAACTGGCTGAAAGATTGCAGGCACAAGAACAACAGGAGTTGACAATTGAAGAGAAGTCTACTTTGTTTGTACAACTCTTAGAGAAAAGAAAGAAGCACTTTGCTGCTAAGAGAGCAGAAGAAAAGAGAAATAGACCACCTACAAGAGCTCAACAAAGGAGTATTATGTGTACTTACCTCAAACCCACCAACAGAGCTCAATAAAGGAGTATCATGTGTACTTATCTGAAAAACATGGAAGGATGGAAGCCCAAAAATTTGAAGAACAAGTCCTTTCCAATATTTAAGAATTGTTTGACAAAGCAATGAAAAGGGTGAATACCTTTGTTGACTACAGAACTGAGTTGGTAGAAGAGAGTTTCAAGAAAGATAAAGCAAAGATAGCACAAGAGAGCAGTTCAAAGAGAGCAGGAGATGAGATAGAACAAGAGAATGCAAAGAAGCAAAAGGTGGATAAGGATAAAAAAAAATAGCAGAGCTTCAGGGTCTAATAGAAGTTGTTTCTGATGATAAAGAGGAAGTAGCAATTGATGTTGTACCTTTAGCTACTAAGCCTCCAACTATTGTTGACTGGAAGATCCACAAAGAAGGAAAGAAAAAGCTATTATCAAATTAATAAGAGGCTAATGGTAAGTCACAATGTACAGGAGTCTTTAGTCAAATGCTCTAAACGTTTTAGCAGTGGAAGACTTTGGAAGAGTTGTACAAATTGGTAAGCTAAATATGGATAAACAAGACAGTGGAGGATTTAGATTTGATTCTATGGGGAGATTTAAAGACAATGTTTGAACCGCGTGTTAAAGACACCGTTTAGAGGAATCAACAGAATTACAGTGTATTGGATTGGAAGCTATATGATTCATGTGGAGTTCATTCATTAAGGAAGCAAAATGTGTACATTCATATGTTGGTAGAGAAGAGATATCCCCTTACACCATCTAAATTACTGATTTGTTAAACAGAAGCTTCAGGTGATCATTTCAGTGGGGAAAAAAAAATGTTTTTTGGCATATCAGCTTCTTAATACTTCTCACAAATCAACTTAAGGAATCAATAAAGTGCTTGGAATGCATCACCTCTGGTGATTAATGAAGCTTTCATTACAGACAACTTGATTATTTTTGATGGAAGAATATCAAGTTTTGAGAAGGTCTATTAGGATTAAAAGACTTCTGATGATCTTAGAGTTACAGTGACTAAGGTTTGTATTTACTGCTGCTAAGTTAAGTTAGTGTTGTTTTTAACTTTAATAAATAAATATGCTGAAGTAGTTGGTGTGCTAGTTACAAAGTAGTACTGCTATGCTCACAGTTACTACTTGCTAGTTTATATTTGTATTGCTAGTATTATTATTTAGTACTGCTGTGCTAAAGTTAGTATGCTTGTGAAGATTAAAGAAAATATTCTAAGTAGTTACTACTGCTTGTACACAGTTAATGATGCTGGTGTATAAGTTACTACTGCTGGTGTTAAAAGTTAAGCTACAATATATATTATCTTTGAAAACCGATAAAAAGGGATTAAGTTATAGTTTAAAGAGATTTTAATTATAATTATACAATAACCCAACAAAGAACGAAATACTAATTTATAAAATATAATTTTATAAATTCGTGATTAGAAAATAAAGTCATAACTTTTGTAAAAACTTTAGAAACCTCGTTTACTTAATTCGTAACTTTAAAACATCGTTTACTTTTATGCACAAACGTTTTATTTAATTAAGTAGTGATTTCCGAAAATGTGTCGAACTATTTTATTTAATTATTTACTTTCGCTTCTTATATACTTCAAACGGTTCTTTTAAATGTTTGTCTTTATTATATAATTCAACATATGAATTTTATAATTATTCATTTATTTTTTCACATGTAATATATACGGAATATATTACATACTTGGGTTTGCTTTTCGATTTATTTTATTTAACCAACCACCAAACTATTACAACTTGAGATCTAAATCTTTTATCAACGTATCACATTCATCATTCTAAGTTAGTGGGTATTAGCCGATAAGATCAGTTGCAACTTCTTGGTCGAGCTGTTCCAGTTTCCGTCTTATCTGGCGCTTAATATGCGCATTCCTGCCAATCGTCTACAACATCGAGGTGAGTTCATAGCCCCACGTTTTACTTGTTTTACATATACTTTACTACTTTTGGGGTGAGAAACATGCTCGTTTACAAACTCGTTTACGTTACTGAATTTCAACCTCGTTTATACGTTGATTACAAACTCGTTACATGATTGATGTCACACTCGTTTTTACTTATGGATTTAAGTGCTTTAAGCTTTTACGAAAACTTTGATTACTTTCACATTGGACATAAGTGTCATCTGTTATTGTTTCCTGTTTATGTGTTGCCTAAGTTTTGCTACAAACCACTATTGCCCGAACTATCATGAACCGTTAGTCACCTATGGCCAATTAGATTGGTTAAGTAAGCGCGAATGCGTAAATAGATCTATTGGGACTGATTATCCCTATCTGCTTTGGTTCCACTTAACGAAGAACAAATGGATATATGTCATGTCGATGTATGTTGTGGTGGTCTTTGGTTTGGGACACCAGTTAAGGGCAGGAATACTATGTGGCATGATATGATATGCCCTGTTGTTATTAGCATCGGTGTCATGAGCTTAGCGCAACAATAAATACTTGCATGTGAAGTTGTATTTGTTATAACGGTCACATGTGCTTTGTATGTGAAATCGTAAACTGCTAAGATTGTCACATACGCTTTGAAATCTTGTGGTCCACACTACTTGGGTTGAACATTTCCAATTACTAAACACTTTTCATAATACTTTAAGTGAAGCTGTATTCACTAAACGTTTTTGATTATCGTAAATGTTTTACTTAAACCTATGAATTCACTCAACTTTATGTTGACCGTTTTTAGCATGTTTTTCTCAGGTGATTAGCTTTGGACTTCTTGACGTGCTATGTGGAGTCTACGTGCAATATGATACCCTATTTCAAGACTTATCAAATTATCATACTCGTTGTCTTTTGAAAAACATAAATTTCGCTTCCGCTATCTTTTAAAACTAAATTATGCTTCCGCTATATTTTACTTATGCTTTCGCAAATGTTTACTTTCTTTTAAATCTTATAAAACTCATCTATTTTTGAATAATGCAACGAGTTATGATTTTCAAAACGTCCATTAGTGGTCGTTCTCTCGTGCCTTGTGTTCGAAGTATGATGACGTCACGCCTTCAGACACGTATTTCGTCCAGGCCCCGTCTGGAGGTGTGACAATAACAAAACCAAGATGAGTAGATGATAAGATATACCCAAGTTAGGAGGGACGAATTTTGCAATCAAACTATATTTTTTCCCGCATTAAATGCCACGCATCGAGCTGTGTCAGAAACAGTGAAAACGTATTGCATGTTATTATTGTAGTAAATGTTTGGTTTTCCCTTGGATTGGACCGTCAACTGTAATTACTTTGCGTGATACCCCTTAAGATTGTGTTGGTATTGATGGATTTTATTACATTGAAATTTGGGGAAATTACACAGCTCGTCCCTGTACTTAGGGCCGATTGCGTGCTTTGCTTTATCCGATTTTACTTAATGTTTTATAATGTACACGTGTATTGTATTTTTCATGTAATCTTGTTACAGGCTTGGTCCTTCCGTGTTTTGCTTTATCTGTTTTTGCTATTTAAGGGGTCAAACCCCTAGCCATTTGCATACCAAAAACCCACTGAAGCTATTCACACACGCAACATTTACTTTAAAAAAATGGCATCTTTTCTACGTCTAGAAGGACTCGCCGTGGCTTCTAATTCTAGGTCTTTATTTGATAGAATGATGCTATACTTCAAAAAGGAAACGTCGATTGATCTTGACTTTACAGCCGATCTACACAACTTATAGGTGCAATTTATAGACTGCACAAATGATAGAAAGCTGTTTATAAGTAAACTTGATGGATTGCCTCCATCATTGATGTCCTACAATTGCTCAAGAGAATGATGTTTTTAAATTGTTAGAGCTAACAAAGATGATCGCTGAGACTTATCGTGAGTGCATAAAAAGCTTGATTTTGTTTATGTTATGAAAAATATGTGATTGGGTTGTTATTGGCCAACGGTGTGATTTCATTGAAGATGATTGGTTTAGATGTGGGTTAGGGTCGGGTCAATAGAGTCAGTTGGTTATTTTGTTTATGCCTACTTTGTGTTGTTTTTCAAGTCAGTTTTTATGTAAAACTTTGTTTGGTTCTTTAAAAGTGTGTTGCTGTTAATTATTGATTTGGTTCCTTAACCTTTGTGTGGTTATTCATTATTGCTATTGCTTATAGACAACTTGGATTTTTATTTTTTGTATTTTTTTTCCAATCCCATTTTCTCTTAACGTCGGGGGTATTTTAGTCCAACCACTTACTTAAGGAACCTTAGGGACTATATCTGCAACACAACTTATTTTTTCCCGCCTCATTCTATCTACAAAACAACAAGTAACATGTAGACAAATTTAAAAACATTTAGTGCAAACAATCCCAAAGTTTAGTGTATAAATTCACTGTACATACAACTATACAGGTAACTAGTTAAAGACTTATTACATACCAATGAAAAGACTTGTCTTGAGCAAGAAATTTAAGAGATTTTATTTTTACCAAAACCAGAACATTTAATTTTTGCTTTTGGAGCTGTTAACCCAACAACGGCTTTGGTCACTTTGACCAACCTGTATGGCTTCTAAACATCATTACACTAGAACAAATAAGGCATATAACAAGAGAACATTAGCAAACTAGTAACAAAACAAATCAAATGAAAAAACAAAAGCACTTATTAAACAATTAGGGTTGTTTAGAATTGCAAATATGATCCCTGAAGTTTCTTATGGCAGGGTTGTTTAGAATTGGACATTTTTTTCCAAATGACTTTTGGTTGCTTAATATAGGAATTTTAAAAAAATTATAAATATGATCCCTGAAGTTTCTTATGGCAGGTGATGGACTAAAATGACCTCGACGTTATTGTGCAATCGGATGGAATATCGGTCAAATGGGCATTTACACGTGGACCATAAAAACAGTATCTTACACCGTTGGTCTCTAAAGGTTTTTTTGTTTAATCAAATTCCCTCCTTCCATGTGTCTTCCAAAGGATGATTTCTTTAGGGACTAAGCGTGTAATAATAGTGTTATTTAATGAACGTGACATAGAAGCTTGTGAATGTCAGTCATTGAGCCGTCATATATATGATATCTGATTATTAGATTTACTGTGGAACCACTAACGCGAGTATGTGATATCTATTTAAGTGTAGTTACCCAAATCATTTTCAAACCATAAACAACCTAACATACCCAACAACACTAAAAAATTAATAGCCTTCCCATATCTACAAGAACTTGCAGCAGCCCAAAACTCCAACAATTTGACTGACGCAATGTCAGTCTATATTCAAAGGCAGATAAATGATGATCTCCAATTTGCAGCTGGATTAAGTCATCTCTGGGAGGTCTTGTACAGTACGGTCAATGAATACAGACTGTTGATAGCCGAGCTTAATGTGTTTGGTGGTCTGTTAGCATTGCAATGTGTTGAGTTTTATAAGCAGTTGTCCCAAACAGAAGTACTTAAGATGTTGGAGATAATGAAGCCGATAATGGAAGTGCACATTTAAGTGCATAAAAAGATTGACTTTCTAACAGTTATGAGGTTCTATTGATCAGATTGTGGATATTTGGGTAATCTTTTAGTTTTTTTGTATGTAGATACGGATGATGATGTTTGGTTGTATCTTTTGTGGTATTACGTTCACGTGGACGATGAAGTTGGGACTTGGGTACCGATTTTTGTGGTTTTATTTAGACAGGGATGATGGTATTTGGGTTGTCTTTTTTGTAATTCTCATTGTAACCTGTCATACAACTAGTACAAAAGATACCCTATTTGACCATTGCATGTCAAATTATTTGAATATGTTGACCCTTGTTAGGTTTTAGGGACGAAACGTGTAGTTAACATTATCAAATTGGGTGAAAACTTGAGTAAATGAAAAACTTTGTATCTATTGACCGTAGTTAAGTTTAAGGGACGAAAGTTGTATTATGCAAAAAATTTCCCTCATTTTTCAGCATTTTCTCTCCTTTTCCCTCCTACCAAAAAAATAATTTACTAGCAAATTTCGTCCCAGCCAATTTGGTCTTATATTCCCTATTTAATGATGTCTCAGGACTCAAATACTCCACCAACTCATTATTTCTATTCCATTCTGAATATTCTGGCAACATCTTCAAAAATAACTAGATATTGGGGATGATGTCAGAAGAGCGCAGAACACAGGCTCGAGAAACCTATGCAACACCACATAAAGTCCTTAATAATGACGACCTTTTAACTCAAATCTTAATTCGATTGCCTATTCTTTGTATTCATATGTTTCCAACCGTGTCTAAACAATGGCTAAGAATTATTACATCCCTTCTTTTCACCAAAAATCGCAACCAAATCACTAAAGTTGATCCTCCTGTTGGTCTTTTTGTTAATCACATTAGATCTTTGTTTCAATGTGATTTTGTGTCGTTCGATCCCAGACTTCAGTAAAAAAAATCCGCTATGGATATCTCCTTCACTCTTGACTCCACTAAGGAAGCTAATAATGTTAAGATCTTGCAGTCTTGCAATGGTTTGCTTTTGTTTAGTGGTTCGGGGAGGGGTGTTTTTGATTACGTATATAATCCATCCATTAACCAGTATAAAAAGCTTCCGTATCCAGATTGCTCGCTTGATAATTCACCTTATTATAGCACTGCTGGATTGAGAATGGCCTTTGATCCTACAAAATCACCGCATTACAAATTGGTGGATGTTGGATGCACATCTTGTGACATTGATATACAAATTTATTCTTTAGATACAGGAAAATGGAGCCTCTACAGGGACCATTTTAACTACTTTAGTTTTGATCATTTTGATAGTGCAATATATTGGAATGATGCCTTACATTGGTTAGAAACCAAGAATAGGCAACTTATGCATTACAACTTAAATATTGAAGACCATGACCATCCATTTATAACAACCATACAAATCCCTCAACGGGGAATGAACTTCCTTAAGGCTTATGACTATATGGATCTAATGCAAATACTCATACAAATGTCTTACTTGTTGCATCTGGAAGGAATATTGTTTGAGTGACGTAGGTGTTTGTTTAGATGATTTTGGCTCTAGGGAGTTTACTATCTACGAGATGATGATAGGGTGTTCTGTGTGGACGGTTAGGTACCGTGTTGATACTGATGACTTTATAACTCTCATTCCCCAAGGTTGGTCAATTCGGTCTAATGTTTGGAGCATTGTTTTGTGACAAAAGGGAACACGATTCATTTTTGGTGATCAACTTGTCTTGAAAGGTTGTACAATACAACCTATTATCAAAGACTCTTCATGAGATATATGATTATGGATCTAATCAACTTGATGATAACCATGATGATAATGATGATGATGAGCTCCTTTAGGAATTGCAGGCTGAACATAACATTTATAAGTTCATATAGTCTTTTGCAAGTGTGTGATTAGCCGTCTTTGTGTAATGTTTGTTTGAAATTGCTATTAGATTGACTACGTTAGGTCTTTCGGGTCTGTCCAAAGGCTGATTCAGTTTAGATAGAACTTTATGCTTTTATTTGTTCAAGTAATGTATGTATAACTTTGACTTTTACTAGTCAGCATGGGTGTAGACAAGTCAAAATGGATTAGGATGTGAACACAAATTATGCTGCATTTCTACTTTAAAAAATTATTCTAGTAGAAGCACCATATGCAAATTGCACAAACAATTAAGTAATAGTAACCACAATAAAGTTAAGAATATCTAAAAAAAGCAAAGTTAAATGTACCAAGACCAAAACAACAATGTCAAAGTTACATGTTTTTTCGTTAAACCAAAAGGTGAACATACACCACCTTCACAAACACATGCACAAGCATCACAAACCCAAACTGAAGTTCCTACAGCATTTTCCTTTTACCTTTCCTCCAAAAATTTCTTTGGATCTTTTAATTCCAAATTCCTTATTCAGAATTTGTTGTCAAGTTCTTAAACTACAAGGCTCAAAACGGAATTTGTCACTGGAGGTGGCCTTTTTGTTTGAACTACAAGAGTTGTACAGGTTGACCCTGTTCTAGGTGTTGTGGGTGCAAGATGTTTTGACCTTGATTTGGGTTTTTCTGGTTTTGTAATTGCTGCATTTCTAAAGCTTTACCCTCGTCTATATTTATAAACAGTCCTCACCTCATCTAAACTTAAATCATCATACCACTGTACAATCTTTGATGGAATAGTAGTTTTTTTTGCTTTTGCAGAGCTTGAGCCTTGTTCACCATCAAAAGCTTTTTTTGCTTGGATAGATCTAGACCCTGGTTTATCTTTAGACTCTTTTTTTGTTCCCAAGTACAATCAGAGCTACAAGTATCCTCAGAGCTTGACTTTAAGGTATCATCATAGCTTTCATCAGAAGTAACTTGAAAAGGGTTATGCTCAGAGCTTTCATCAGAGGTAGCTTGAAAAGGGTTATAATGAGAGCTTTCATCAGAGGTAGTTTAACCCGGGAAATAATCATAGCTTATGTCTGATTCAATAATTATGACCTCTGTAAATAAGATATGATTGGTAAACTTAGTTTTAAAATCCACATTGCTTTAATTCTAGTTACTTCCTAAGGTACATTAACCTTAAAGGGGTGTTTAGCTGAAATCAGCTTATTTCCTAAACTTAGTTTCCAAATGTATATTGGTTCAATTCAGATTATTTCATAACTTAGTTTCCTAAAGGGGTGTTTGGATTAAATTAATTGTTTCCTAAACTTAGTTTCCAAAGGTACATTGGTTCAATTCAGCTTATTTCATAAGGTACATTAAACTTAAACGGATGTTTGGCTTAAATCAATTGTTTTCAAAACTTAGTTTACTAAGGTATAAACTTTGTTTCCCTATTACTATATAGATTAAATTAGCATCCCTAACAGTCTAAAACCAATGCAATATGCTCAAAAGAACATTTACCTCTTTCCATCACCATTTTCTCTTTTCCTTTGTTAATATGCATTATCTGTTTTTCCTCGTTAAGATGTTGTCCAGCTTTCTCAATCCTCTTTTCAAGAAGGTCCTGAATCTTCATTTGTGTTACCTTTCTTTTGTCATCTACACATAAAGTAAACACTCAATACATAAGCCACAACTAAAATGATGGGTAAAATAACATAATAAGAACAACTGGCAAAATGGGTCAATGAAATAGCATCATCAATCTGCCAGTTACTCCTATACCTGTACACTTACATTTCACACGATTCCGTTTCTCCCACTCTCTTTTTAATAAATCATCGAGTATGTCATCAGCTATAGCATCATGAACCTATCAGTTACTCCCATACTTATGTAAAACATAATCGATCATGTCATCCTTTACTACAAACTTATTCAAGTCCATAGCTTTTCAAGAATCTGCCATTGATATGAAGTTTGATCTAGGGTTTGTTTGGGTTTTGGGAGTGAAGAGCCAGTTTTGGTGGTAAGCATTAAATGGAGTGTGTTTGGAAACTTTTCTAAATGGAGTGAAGAGTCAGGTTTGTTGGGGAAACACGAAGTCAACACTCATTTAAATGGGAAAAGACTTAAATACCTAGGGACTGTTCATGCAATTTTTTGTAAACAATAAAGAATGATGATGCAATTTAATATTTTGTACCCAAACTTAAATGATGGTATGTTGTTACGGCGGCGCTTCATTTCTACTTGCAATGATGACATCTCAGCTTCGATGCACGACAATCGATAGCTTGATTTAATTATTTATAGGGTAATCACACTCATTTCGTCTCACATATACATCTAAACTAAATGGCCACTTTCAAGGTTTTGGATGAACTTATAGAGATTACCAGTTCAACCGAGTTACATAAGCATATGCGGTTGATGACATCAAATAACGTCTATTATATAGCATCATTTATCACATGTTATTAACCCATTTTGTATAGTTATTGCAAAGAATTGTTACTTAATCGTTTATATTTGAGAATTGCAGTAATTATGGAGTAATTGGAGAAAGTTAGCAAAAGACGCACATTCTGGAGCTTAAATGAAGATATTCTGAAGACCAATACGCCGTATCCATCAAGGAAGATACGGCGTATCCATGTCTGCACTCACCAAATACCACAGAGGATTAAAGCTCAATACACCGTATCCAGAGAGACTCAATACGCCGTATTCAAGAAATAGTATGTGAATATTCTGAAAGATATCAAGCGTGGTTCCTATTCCAAGAAATCCCCAATACGCCGTATCCAATACTTGGATACGCCGTATCGAACTGACTTCCATGCCTTATAAATAGAAAACTCAAAAACGAGTTTTGAGTGTGCTAAATCATATTCTTGATACCTAGACCATAAAAGTCGATTTTCAGAGGAGAAAAAGAGCAGAATAGGTCGAGTAACGTTATCAATTCCATAGGAAACAATGTGTAATTCCATATACTTTAGTAATCGTTTAGTTTTTGGTATCATTTGTTAACTCGGTTAGTTTATCTTGGCTAAATAATTGTTTTTGTATTTATTATGACGTTTGAAGGCTAATACCTTCAGGTATTAGCCATTATTATAAAGATCTGAATGTTTGGTATTTGCTTAACTCGATTTCTTGTTTTATCGTTGAATGCTTATTTATGTTTATCAATTTATACTTGTTTACGCGCCTTTGTATGCGACCTATCATTCAACTGGATCTTGTGATACAGACCAAGTAGATCTAGAGTCTGGGATAGCTCTCCATATAGTAATTTATACATCTAGAATAATAGTTACACAAATATTGTCCTTCAAAATCTGTGTCTAGGATACGCTTCAGGCTTAACTAGTTAATTATATATTGCCAATGGTTTATTGATCGTGTTGACTAGCAGGTGACCTAGATAATTCAACAAGTAACATTCTGATTCCATTAGATAATTGGACAAGTGGACTACTAGTGTATAAATTACCATTAAGCAGTAAGTGGGTAAAGTCTCTATGAGCTAGGGTTTAACAAGATCACCATTGCTTTAATCCCTAAGATAGATTATAATCAGCAAATAAGGATGCTTTATGCGGATGCTTTAATTGATACAGAATTAATGTGTCTAGGTCTTAGGATGATGTAACGCCTAAGTCTTAAGAATTATATGCCGCCTTGAGAGAAGAAATCATTGCACTTAATAGACAAACCAACATTCTAATCGGATTAATAATGGTTAATACAGTTTTCTTATATTTGGCTCGACCTCTCTTTTATCCTTTGTTAATTAGCTCGTGTAGGTTAAAGTGCCCTGAATTGATTATAGCCACCAACCAAACCGTGCCAGTCTCTCAGGTTGAAAACCTCTCTTTTCCAGTTAGAATTAGGAACTAGGACTGACATAGGTTTAAAATAGGATAGAATTAACATAGATTAGATAACCAAGACATTAATTTAAAACTTGAATCAATAAAATATACACCACATACCGACACATCAAGTTTTTAGCGCCGTTGCCGGGGAGTGAAAATTAATCTTGATTTTTATTTGATATTTTGGTTTTTAACATTAGATTAGATCTAACCCTTAGGATTAGTGTAATTTAGATTAGTGGATATTATTGTAAATTTTGTATATTTGTCTTTAATTGTTTGCTTGTATATATTTGTGTTTAATTGTTTGCATATTTAATTATTTTTCTTAATACACTGTTTTGGTCGATAGCTGAATACGGCGTATCCACTTCCATTAGATACGACGTATCCAACTTTTTGTTCAATACAACGTATTCATTCAACTGATTAATACGGCGTATCCACTTCCATCGAATACGGCGTATCGATCATCTAGAACAGAATCAGATCTTAGTTCTCGTACTTGATTTTCGTGCTAATTTTTTTTCTATCCTTCTTTAGAGCAAATCCTGCTAATATTTTTACCCTTGTTATAGGAAGAACTTATTAGAGCTAGTTGATTGAAGAATGAACTACAAGAAGTCATGGCTGAACCAATTCTATCTGATAACATAGAAAAAGCTCCAACCGAATCAATTCTTTCTATAACTAGTAACGACATAAACATTGAATTCAGCAAGGAATTTTTGGTGGAGTTACGAAAGAACATTTATCACGGAACGCACAATGAAGACATAGTGGATCACATTGCTAAGGTACTAAAAATAGTTGATTTGGTCTATGTTCCTGGCGTGGATACCCATTAACTACGAATGAAAATATTTCCTCTCTCGTTGGCCGATGATGCTAAAGAGTGATGGATTAGTGAAGGAGATGGAAAGTCACCACATGGGAGGAACTTATTGAGAAATTATTCTGTAGATTCTATCCCGAAGCATATGATGGAGAAGATGAAATATTGGACAAAGGAGAGAACTAGGGGATTGATCCACTTGAATTCTTATCAAACGTAAACACATCATTCAAACACCATAAGAAAGTGGATGGAAGGACTCAAAAGGTGATATTTCACTCATAAATGAATGGAAATTGGAATACAAGATATGTGGATAACAGTACTTTGAGCAATAATGAATTGAAGGAATCTAAATATGAGAACCTATCCAACACTGCTACTAATTCATTCTTCAAAGCCTGTGAAGTACGTGATATTAAAAAACAAAGTCAGACAAAGCGTAAATATAACAATACATCCAATTCTATTAATGAGCAACCTAACAAAAGAAGGAGCAAAGCAGAAAAGTTTGAAGCTATTCAGTACTCGCTTGGACCCAATGAAGAATATATTGCGATAAGAAGTTACTAATATGATATTTGGGAAAGAAACGAAGATAATATGTCCAAAATCTATCAAGATATTTTTCAAAAAAAAGATGAAGGATGGAAAGTGACGCGCACCAAGTGAGAAACTGAAGAAAAGTCTAACTTAAAGACTTCACTGTAAACAAAAGTGCTTCCCGGGAGACAACCCAGATTGTTATTTAAATCGAGTTTGTCTTCCCAGACATCAATACAGCGTATCTGCTCCATACCATACGGCGTATTGATTGTCTGGACGTTATCAGTATTTATTTTTATTGCACTTTAAAAACATTATTGTCAGATCTGGAATACGGCGTATTCACTAACCTGATAGAATACGCCGTATCCACCAAAACTGACCCGTATTTTGTTTAGTTTAGTTCAAATTAACCGTAGATACCAAGATAGGAATACAAATGTTCTTCTTATATTTTATACAGGACCTCGTGAAAGAAATATCAAATAATATTGGTGGAGAATTTAAATATCTAGAGATCTTAAAGTGTTGGAGTCTTGAAACTTCAAGGCGACTGTTCAACACAAAATCTTGCTCATAAACGCAACTTGGAGAATCTACCGAGCAATTATCAGGGAAGTTTCTCATTCTAATTCTTTTTAAATTCCCGTATTTAATTTTTTATGTATACAACGAGGACGTTATATAATTCAAGTGGGGGAGGGGTGGAATTAGAATGTTTACTTGTCCTATTTTTCACACTAAAATGTTTAAATTATGCTCAAATTTTAAAAAAATTTCAAGCATACTTTTATGAAATTACATGTTACAAAACTCGCACGCAATAACCCTTGTTAGATACTGTGAGAATTTAGCCTTTCCATCTCCAAATGTTTACCCAAATTCCACAAAATATGAGTGTGCCGGTGATGTTGTAGACTTTAGAACTTAGCTTGGTATATCTATTCGAGACCGCAATGATAAGTACTATGGACTTAGATGGAGTAACTTGTTTAAAAGTTTAAAAATTGGTAAATATTTTAGGATTACAATTCCCACAATCGCCTT
This sequence comes from Tanacetum coccineum, assembly GCA_026074375.1. Classification (NCBI taxonomy): domain Eukaryota; kingdom Viridiplantae; phylum Streptophyta; class Magnoliopsida; order Asterales; family Asteraceae; genus Tanacetum; species Tanacetum coccineum. The sequence goes on along the minus strand of BQNB010029498.1, from coordinate 18,849 downwards.
TACATAGTCACTGCTTATTAACTAACTACACCAGTCTAGTTAATTCTACCATTTAAAATTCGACCATTTTCCATCTCTCACCTTTAGAGTGAAGATCCACTTAGAACAACCCGAGAGCCACATCCTATAGTAATACAACCAGACCAATTGTATTCGTTACACCCTCACACCTTAACCTATCCTGTTAGATTAAGTTTAATTTACAGTTGCAACTGTTGCTTGTAAAGTGTAAAGTTTGTATTGACCTGATTTTTGTGTCATTTTCTACTCTTTGTGCGGTTAGGAAATATCGCACATTGCAAATGGAAATGAAATATTCATTAGTCCCAAAATCTCATTTAGATTTTACTACCATCAAACAATTAAATGAGTGAATCCGAATCGAACGAGAACTATCGAATGGAATTGATCCGCGATTATATATGAACGTAAAGAATGGGTGAATACTACACCAAGATTTGAAGTTTTATATGTAAAAATAAAGAGAAGAGAAAGATTAAAGCGTATCGTTTACACAAGAGCATTACCGAAGGAATTACACGAAGGATCGATTATCGTTAGATACGTCCCTAAAAAAAATCAAAATGTAAAATAGTTATACGATGGAAGATATCAGCCACTGACTGCCTTGTAGAGTATGTAAAGTATTGGAAAATTAGGAAGTTTTTGCGACTGCGTGGTACGGGAACGCAACGTTAAGGTTGCTATTTTATGAGCGATCTCAATGATCAAGAAGACGTTGTAAATAATTTTGTCTTAATCATGGTAACGTGTCGGAAAAACAATGTCAAAGCAATACTTGTCATCTTAATCAAAATTGTCTTCTTGATTTTTATTTAACAAACAATCTGAACTTCCTCTCACCTGATGCGATTGCCGTTGGTTTTTAACACTGAAATATGGACTTGTTCGCTGCGTAATTGCATTCTATTCCTCGATACGGCCTAAAGGTATGCATCGTCTCATTACTACATGTCTTTCGTTTAAGTTGTATTGAGACTTTGGTGGAAGTTAGAAGGTTTCCTACCGTATATCATTCTCTCATTTACATAACCAGTTGGTTAAATTCGAATGAAGGATTTTCGATCGAACACCACATATCTATTCTTCCGTCGTTATGGCCATGTTAATGCGTGCTTTCCAGCTGCCTTTGTGGATTGGTACTTCCTGTTGAAAGATTGTAGAATGATCACCGTAAGACCTTTCCATAAAAAAAAACCATATTAACCTTTATAAACTTAGTCTTACTCCTTAGCTTTACGCAATGGAGATGTGTATCCATGCGCCAAGCTTATGATAGAAAACCTCGTACACGACCGAGCAATTAAGCAAATCTTTAGTTCATGTTAACAATCCCACCGCAACATAGATCTAGTTGAGTGATTTGATGTGTTTTCATCTCTTATTTCTTGTGGATGAGTATTTGCTTGTGTACTGTAATAGATTCAAATAAGTGTACTCGAAAAACATAAATTATCCTTAAGGGATACATTTTTATAAACATTCTAGAAAGCGTCTACAGTGAGGACAAGTAGGAATCAAAGTGGAGTATATTTGATATGACATCAAAATAACGTCTTATTTTATATAGCATCAATTTATCCCATGCTGTATTAAACCATTTCGTAAAAGTTCTTGCCAAGAATGTCCTTAATCGTTTATAATTTGAGAACTAGCAGTAATTATTGGAGTAATATGGTGAAATTCTATCAAAATGGCGCGCATTGTAGCGACTTAAATAAGAATTTTGAAGATTACACTATTCTGATACCAATAATGCTTATCCATCAAGAAGATACTACGATGCCGTCTTCGTGCATCACCACCTAAAGACCACAGTGATTAACAAGCTCAATATTTCGTACCAGAGAGACTCAATACGCCGTATTCAAGAAATAGTATGTGAATATTCTGTAGATAATCAAAGCTTAGTCCCTACTTCCAAGTAAAATCCCCCAATACGCTGTCTATCAATACTTGCAAATACACCGTATCGAACGAGACTTCCAGACCCTATAAATAGGAAAACCTCAAAACGAGTTTTGAGTGTGCTAATCATAATCCTCGATACCTAAAACCCAAAAATTCAATTTTCATGAGGAGAAAAAAGGAGCAGAAGAGGTCTCGGAAGCATACCATTATCAATTCCATATGAAACAACCGTGTAATTCCATATCATTTTAGTTAATTGTTTCAGTTTTTGGTATCATTCGTTAACATCTGGTTAGTTTACCGCTTAGGCTAAATAATTGCGTTTCTTCTTATTATATCTCTGATGTGACGTTTGAAAGGACTACAATACCTTTAGGTATTTAAGCCATTATTAATAGAGATCTGAATGAGGTTGTTATTTGTTTATCTTGATTTCTTGATTTATCGTTGAAATGCATTGTTTAGTTTATCACATTATTATACTTCTGATTTAACTCCGCGCTTTTGTATGCGTACCTATCATTTCAACTGGCAGTCTAGTGATACTGACCTAAGTAGATATCTAAGAGTCCGGACATAACTCTCCATATAGTAAATTTAATAACAGTCAAATAATCAATTACACATACTAGTCAGTCCTTCTTAAATCCGTGTCTAGGAATACTCTTATGGGGCTTACAACTAGTTAATTGGATATTGCCAATGGTTTATTAATCGTGTTGACTAGCAGGTGACCTAGATAATTCAACAAGTAACGTTCTGATTTTATTGGATAGTTGGACAAGTGGACTACTAGTGTATAAATTGCCATTAAGCAGTAAGTGGGTAAAGTATCTATGAGCTAGGGTTTAACAAGATCACCATTGCTTTAATCCCTAAGATAGATTATAATAAGCAAATAAGGATGCTTTATGCAGATGCTTTAATTGTGACAGAGTTAATGTGTCTAGGTCTTAGGATGATGTAACGCCTAAGTCTTAAGAATGATATGCCGCCTCGAGAGAAGAAATCATTGCACTTAATAAACAAACCAACATTCTAATCGGATTATTAATGGTTAATACAGTTTTCTTATATTTGGCTCGACCGCTCTTTTATCCTTTGTTAATTAGCTCGCGTGTGTTAAAGTGCCTTGATTTGATTATAGTCACCAACCAAACCGTGGCAGTCTCTCAGGCTGAAAACCCCCTTTTCTCGTTAGAATTAGGAACTAGGACTGACATGGGTTTAGAATAGGATATAATTACCATAGATTAGATAACCAAGATATTAATTGAATTGATAGATTTAACCTCACTTCAAGTGTTCGACACCCTACTTACCACGAAACTACTACCGATCGGGTACACTGCCCGTTAAAGTGTTGTTTTTGGTTTAGTCGACAAAATATAAATCTAAAACTTGAATCAATAAAATATACACCACACAACGACACATCAGTGGTTTTGCTTTATGAAAGAGATTGCCTAAGAAGAAGGCTTGCTAAAATTTCTTCATGATCGTTGTGATGACTTGAGGAAGAAAAACGCCAGGCGCCGTGTGTTGATTCGTAAGATGGAGGCTTTGGGAGAACGTGGGGTGGCTGTTGATTCTTTGAAGTCTTTGAAACAAACGCACGCTAGAGAAACCACTAAGCTTGCCGCTTTGACAGATGCGATTGCTGAATCTATGGCTGGTACCCATGAGAAGGAACGTCATGTGGCTAAAATGGATTTAATTGATTAGGTTTTCATAGGTAACGAGTAGTTAGTCACTTTTTATTTTGTTAATAGTTGAATGTAATGACTTTTATATCTTATGGGTATATATCTTATCCTTTGAAGATGTTACTTGTAAATCTAATTGGCAAAAAATAAAGTTCAATCAAGTGTTTTGATTTATGCATGTTGTTGTTTATGTGAATGATATAGATTTTAGGTATTTTGGGTCTTAGGAAAAAAATGATGGTCTGAATGGATTCTGGCGGGAGAGCAGGAGAAAGATATCCTCATAGGGACCAACCCTGCAATCAAAAAACGACAAAAAAAGTTTACAGTAAATTTTACTGTATTAACAAATTGGTCAGGAACCAACGATGCAATTAAATATAATGTGAAAATATGATACTGCCTTTCGCTGAAAGGGCGACGTGGCAAGGATAACGACGGAGATAACCGTCATTACCTATAACGGGGCTCTGGGACCAAACGGGTAACTAAAGTGTCAAAAAGGGACCCCGTATGAGAGTCCTCGTTATCTAGGGACCAAACGGATAAACGGGGTGGAGTTTAGGGACCAATGGTGTAATTTACCCTAATTTCTTTTATGTGGCAAGGTTGGCTCAATAAAATTATAGAATAATTTGCTTCACTCCTAGTGTGACATGTGGCAAGATTTGCTCAAAGATTTGGAAGTCACAAAACGACCAAACGGTTGGATCCTTTCACCAATAAACGTGGTCTTAAGTAATCAACCTTTTAGATTGCAATGGTTGTCTCCGTTGTTACGATTTTTGTGCCCGTAGATGATTTAGCATATATTTTTCTTGGCCGATTGATTGGATGCATGGGCGAACCTTTGTGGAGACCGGAGCGGACCAGAGGTCCACATCCCACTCAAATTTTCAGGTTTGACTGGATATACAACTTTGGCCCTCTCAAGTTTCGTCTATGACTGGATGTAGCGTTGTAAATGAACCGGGCGAACACGAACGGAGCCTTGTTCATGCTTGTTCATTTAATTTTAACCAGACAAATAAACGGATACGAACACTTAAACAGACGAATATCTTGTTCATGTTTGTTTATTAAGAAAATGAGTTGTTCATATTCGTTTATGTTCGTTCATTAAGAAACTAAACGAACCTTAAACGAACATAAACGATCGAACATAAATGAACGTAGAAAAAAAACATAAAAAATGTTATCAAATTATGCATAATATTATGCTTTATAAGTGTTGTTTTATATAAACATACCAAATTTCAAAATATACAATTAAAAGATATGATATACGAACATAAACATATAAACAAACATAAACGAACATTAATAAACGTTTAATCGGACGTTCACGAATATAAAGAACGAACGTTACTTCTATTCATGTTCGTTCATTTAACTAAACGAATGTAAAATAATGTTCATGTTCGTTCATTTAACAAATAAACGAACTTGAACGAACTTTCTACCGAACAATTCTTGAAATGTTCATTGAACGTTCAGTTCGTTTATAGCCCTAATGGATGTTATGCTTCTAGTTTTTGTTGTACGTACGGGCCATATTAGTGTTTTGGACCACGAGTCTAGCTATTACTCCGTATCTAACTAAAAAAGATTGATAACTTAACACTACGTTAATCTACAAAACTGTAAATGCTAAGCCAGTAAATTAGGGGTGTTCATTGTTTTGGTAAAATACCCTAATAAACCAAACACCAAAACTGAATTGAACTGAAAATAACTTTTGGAATTTGTAACTAAATCGAGTTTACCAAAACCAGACCATACTGAATTAAATATTCAGTTTTCGGTTTAGTTATGTTTTTGGCAATATAAACCGAAAATCAAACCGAAAATCGAATTCACCTAAATATAAATATATTTTTTATATATTTATATAAAACTTTTTCCTAGTATAAATATAATATTTTTTAAGTTTGAAATATTTTTTTGGGTAAAAATTTATATAAATAAATGAGTAAATAATTAAAATTATGAAACTCGGGTTGTTCGGTGCAGTTTTCGGTTATGCAGGTTCGGTTTTCGGTTCTATTTAATCCAATTTATAATCGCTTTGGTTCGATTTTCGTTTGTACCCAGAAAAAAACTAAACCAAATTAACCAAACAACCTGATAACCGTGCCGATGAACACCCCAAAAGTAAATTAATAAATAACAAAATGTCTTGAAATAAGTAATATATATGGAGTAGTTTTCCTTTTTTAACCGATTATGTATTAAAAATGAAATCTTTAGCAAGATTGTAGATATTTGCCCTAAAATCCTATATATCTTCATGAAAACTATATATATGACCATTTATACATTAAGTAAAGTTGTAAACCCTAATCACTTGCGATGAATGTGTCCGGTGTCTGCAAAATGAAGAGAAACACACCAAAAGGCCGTAAAAAGATCCCAATCAAGAAGATTGAAGAGACAAGTAGTCGTCAAGTCACCTTCTCCAAACGACGTACGTGACTCTTTAAGAAAGCTAGTGAACTTTGTGTCTTGATGGGGGCTGAAATGGCAATACTTGTTCAATCACCCAGTAGCCATTGTTATGCTTTTGGCCATCCTTCAGTTGATGCCGTTATCGACCGTTACATGAACAACACCAATGATGATGACAATAGATCAACATCAAATGATGCATCAATGTCCCCAAAACAACCATTATTGACCTAGCTTAACAACATTACGCCGAGCTTTCGAAGGAGTTAGAGATGGAGAAGAGGAAGTATGAGTTGATTCAACAAGAAAAGATAGGTAACTCTAGCGAGTGTCCATGGTACGAGCAAGACATCAAACGGATGGAAGTTGGGGGAACTCGAGCAATATCTTGCGGCTTTGGTAGAGTTAAAGAGGAAGGTTTTAGTACGTGCTGATGATCTTGCCAATATGGAGAGTGCATCTATGTTGTCTTTAGGTCCGAACACGTGGAATCACCTTCCAATTAACACATTTGACAATGCTCCTATGAACATGCAGGTTTTTGCAGATGGAATCAAGATTGAGAATAACACGATCATTGGTCCGAGAAATGGTCTAGACTTTGGAGATGGAATCAAGATTGAGAATAACACGATCATTGGTCCGACAAATGGTATAGACTTTCTAGATGGAAACAAGGTTGAGAATAACAAGATAAATGGTCCGATAAATGATCATTTAGACTTTCGAGATTTAGGATTGGATTTGGATAATTTGTTTTGAGTTTTTCGGGTTTTGTTAGTTAATCACTTTATCTGTCGCATAATAAGTGTCCATTATTATGTTACGATATGTTGCATGAATGCTTAACATTTTTTTAAGTGATCGATCTTTATTTTTGAATAAGATTTCGTTTGTGTTTTGTGCATTGATATATCATATATTGTTTTAGAGTAAAGGGGAATAATCAAAAGGGGACGCATATATCTTGCCCTCATATATATGTATTCCTTCTTAATACAAAAATTATATTTTGCATATAAAATATTGTTTACAAATAATTTATTTAGTTTACCACAATACCATTTTGATTAGACGCACCAATTAAACTCATAAGTTATTTTAGAAAATAAATGACTAGGAAGGATAGAAACAACAAAATTAAGACCAGTGAGATAGATTGAACTTGCATGGACGAAACTTAGTAAAAACTGAGGAAGTGTGGTTTTTCTAACATTTTCAACTGCAAGTATATTTTTAACTCTTATAATTTGTAGTGTTAGGCATTATTAATACATGTTAGTCCATTATATTATTATTTTTGTATTTGGGCCTAGCCCATTGGCTAAACTTATTCTACATGTTTTGTAACATGATATATACGGATGGAATACAAGCAAATGATTATGGGGAATAAACCTAATTACAAAATGGTATCAGAGCCTCCTAATTAACCGATCCTCTCTAACCCTAATTTTCTTTTCTTTTTTGCATAGACTGTCTCATCAGTCGGCTTCATAGCTTGCTAAATAATTTCTTTGTCCTCTGCTTTCCTACTACTCATCGTCATAGCCTCATGACAGGAGAGACGCCTCCACCACCACAACCCAAACAACCAATCGATAAAGCTTATTCGATTGCAAGCATCAAGGCGTGTATCCCCCACCCCTTGATCTTGACAAACTAAACTATAACTCATGGAGTGCACTGTTTCAATGGTTTTGCCACACATACGAAGTCCACAACCACCTTGAAGCCCCTCCCACAACTGAGTCATCCACCATTGATCCTTTGCACGAAACTAATGACTCGTTAGTTGTCATGTGGATGTATTCCACTATATCTCCCAAGCTCGTGGAGATGGTCTTTGATGTTGATACGTCGGCCCATGGTGTTTGGAAGCGACTCAAGGATCTTTTTCACAATAATAAAGATGCTCGAGTCACGCAACTTGATAATGAAATTCGGAACATGTCCATTGGACGCTCGTCCGTCACGGATTTTTTTCAAGATATAAAATCCAAGGCGGACCGTCTTGCTAATCTCGACTCACCAGTGAAAGATACTAGTCTTGTGACCTACGCCATCAATGGTATTCGAAGCAAGTATCCAGATGCCGCTCGTGTAATTCGGCTTAGAGAAAAAGCGCCTACGTTTAATGAACTCCGTTTGATGATGATCCTTGAAGAAAGTGATATGTCACATCAATCGGCTAGCCCCTCACTTCTTCATAATACATCTTCTTTGCCTACGGTACTTGTCGCTTCTACTACCCCTCATGATAAGGCAAATACTATGGCCACGTCGGGGTTTGATGTGTGTCGCAACCTCCAACGTGGCTCTTGCTCCTATAAAGCCCGTTGTAAGTTTGTTCACGGTGCAAACGACCATTGACCTCGCCCATCTCCTATGAATTCAACAACTCAAGGTCGGGGTCAGCCTCCCTCTGTGAATCGCACTCAATAGAGGAACATAAATGTTGATTCTAAAGCCATTCTACCAACTGCCAAAAGCACCACTGGACAACCATGTGTGGCCCAATCTCCACAAGCTATTTATTCGGCCCAACCCACCAACATGGGCTATGTTTACTTCAATACTGGACCTAGTTGTTTGCAACTGGCCCACCCTTTGTCCTTGCCAGCCCAACAGCCTAATACGCAGGCCCAACAGTTTGTGTTTGGTCCAACTAGCCCTCTCCAGCCGGCCCAGTTTGGGAACCCGCTATTGATGGCCTAACCTGGCCCACCAGGTGGTATACCCTCACCTGTTGTGCCACAGTTTCAACACCAAGGGGGTATGGTATTTCTGAGCTATGCCATGTCATCATCACATCTTCCTCAAGCTACGATGCTTCCTCATGCATTTCATCCAATAACTATTTAACAACTAAATTGGAACATGGATACTGGCGCGTCCTCTCACCTTGCCGAGAACACAGGTATGCTCACTTCTTTTAGCAATCCAAGCTTGTATAAATCTGTATTTGTTGGCAATGGCCAACCTATACCTGTGACTCACACGAGCCATAGTCTTCTGCATACACCACATAAACCCCTTCACCTTCATCATGTTCTTGTCACACCTAATATAATTAAAAACTTAATTTATGTTCGTCAATTCACTCGTGATAATAATGTGTTTGTTGATTTTGATGCTTATGGTTTTTCTGTGAAGGATTACCAAACCCGCCGGTTCCTTCTCCGTTGTGATAGTACCGGCGATTTGTACCCTGTCACTCAACAACCATCATCTACCACTACATTTGATTTGCTTTCCTTGAGCCCCACCACGTGGCACATACGCCTTGGACACCCGTGTGACGATGTGCTTCGTCGTTTAGAGTCTTCTCATTTTATTTCATGTAATAAGCCAAAGTTGTCCACTTTGTGTCATGCTTGTCAATTAGGTAAACACACTAGGCTTCCTTTTTACAGTTCTGAGTCAAATGTTGCGTCTGTATTTGATATTATTCACTTTGACTTGTGGACATCCCCCATCTCAAGTGAAAGTGGTATTAAATATTATGCTATTTTGTAGACCATTTCTCTCATTATGTTTGGGTGTATCCCTTGCTTTGTAAATCTGACTTGTTTGATACCTTTGTTACTTTTTGCGCATATGTCAATAAACAATTTAATGTTGATATTAAGGCTTTGCAATGTGACCATGGAGGTGAGTATGATAATACCCGCTTTCACAACCTTTTTCGCCAACATGGCATTCAGTTTTGGTTTTCTTGTCCCAAAACATCTCAACAAAATGGGAAATCAGAACGTATGTTGCGTATCCTTAACAACATCACCCGCACCTTACTTTTTCAAGCACATATACCTCCTTTATATTGGGTAGAAGCCCTAAACATGGCTGCTTACCTTTTAAATATCCTTCCCTCCACTGCCATCAATAATGAAATACCGTTTACTAAGCTTTACAACAAACCACCTACATATGATCACTTGCGAGTGTTTGGATATCTTTGCTATCCACACATTTTATTGGATTATAAACTTCAACCTAGATCCACGACGTGTGTCTTCCTTGGTTACCCGGCTTTACATCGCTGGTACCGTTGCCTTGACCTCTCCACTAATAAGATTATTATTTCCCGCCATGTTATCTTCGATGAGGACCAATTCCCTTTCGGGTCTATGACTCTTGATGCACCCTCATCTTATGATTTCTTACTACCTCCTCAAAACACCTTTGCGCCATAAATTACCCAAGCTACTCCCTTGCAAGCTATACCTACTAGCACTCCACCTTATCTCATTCACGGCCCAAACCAACATCACCCTATTAACCATCCCGAGCCTACTATACTAGGCACCACCCCTACGCCCGACCCTACTCCATCAGGCCCAATTATCACGCCTACTCCGCCAAGCCCAACTTCGAATACCTAACTCACACCACCTGCTGCCATATTTCCTGACAACCCCCCGCCTACTAATACTCATCACATGGTTACCCATGCAAAAGCCGGCATATCAAAACCTCTTACGCGTATGAACTGTCATGCCACCACAACTTCGCCTATCCCTCGCTCCCACTTACATGCTCTCCGTAACCCTAATTGGCATAAGGCTATGGTAGATGAATATAATGCTTTGATTTCTAACGGAACGTGGGTACTTGTGCCTCGTCCAACTAATGTTAATATTGTTCGATCTATGTGGCTTTTCAGACATAAGTATAATGCAGATGGTTCTTTGAGCAGGTATAAAGCTCGGTTGGTTGCGAATGGTCGCAGTCAACAGCAGGGGATTGATTGTGATGAGACTTTTAGCCCAGTTGTCAAACCAGCTACTATTTGTACTGTATTGAGTCTTGCCGTGTCATGTGATTGGCCTATTCACCAGCTTGACGTGAAGAATGCTTTTCTTCATGGCCAGTTATCTGAGACAGTTTACATACATCAGCCTCTAGGGTTTGTTGATTCTTCTCACCCTGATTATGTTTGTCATTTGCAGCTTTCGTTATATAGGCTTAAACAAGCCCCTCGGGTATGGTTTCAGTGGTTTGCGAGTTTTATTACGCGTGTTGGTTTTCAGCAAAGCAAAACCGATACGTCACTTTTTGTCTACCATCAGGGTTCAGATATTGCTTATCTTCTTTTATATGTGGATGACATTGTTCTCACAGCTTTGTCTACAACTTTTTTACAACGCATTATTACAGTACTTCATGGTGAATTTGCTATGACTGACCTTGGTTCTCTGAATTATTTTCTTGGCATCTCTGTACAACGAACGAAGTCTGGATTATTTTTGTCTTAATCTAAATTTGCAGAAGAAATTCTTAAACGGGCCCAAATGCTGCATTATAACCCCTGCAAGACTCCTGTGGACACCGAATCTAAGCTTGGTTCTGATGGTGAATCTGTCAGTGATCCTACTTTATATCGCAGCCTTGCAGGTGCTCTTCAGTATTTGACATTTACTCGTCCTGATATTTCCTACGCGGTACAACAGATATGTCTTTACATGCAAGACCCTCGTGTTCCACATTTTCATGCTTTGAAGCGCATCTTACGCTATGTTCGTGGCACTATTGATCACGGCCTTCAGCTTTATGTGTCATCCACTAGTCAGCTTACTGCCTTTACTGATGCTGATTGGGCTAGCTGCCCTATTACTCGGAGGTCTACTTCTGGGTATTGTGTGTTTCTTGGTGATAACCTTCTGTCGTGGTCTGCTAAGCGGCAGGTCACGTTGTCTCGTTCTAGTGCTGAAGCAAAATATCGTGGTGTTGCAAATGTTGTCGCTGAAGCCGCTTGGATAAGGAATTTGTTGCTTGAATTGCATGCTCCGCTTACTACTGGTACTCTCGTCTACTGTAACAATGTTAGTGTCGTGTATTTGTCCACTAATCCTGTTCAGCATCAACGTACCAAACACATTGAGATTGATATTCATTTTGTTCCAGATTATGTTGCTTCTGGCCAGGTTCGTGTGCTTTATGTTCCATCTCGTTTTCAGTATGCAGATATATTTACCAAGGGTCTCCTGAGTGTATTGTTTCTTGAGTTTCGCTCCAGTTTGAACGTTCGCAGGCCTCCCGTTACAAATGTGGGGGGTATTAGTCAATTATATTATTATTCTTGTATTTGGGCCTAGCCCATTGGCTAAACTTATTATACACGTTTTGTAACATGATATATACGGATGGAATACAAGCAAATGATTATGGGGAATAAACCTAATTACAAAAATACAAATGTAAAAAAAGATGTAGATTAACCCTCCTAAAACAAATACGTCAAAGGTTGACCCTTATGGTAAAACTTGTCAAGTTTCGCCCCTGGCCATCTTATACACACAGAGAAAATAAGGTTGGTTTTTCGATCGTTGTTTCTGCCATTTTATCTTGAGTTGAAGACAAATATTGATTGTATATATAAGAGAAAACTAATTTTCTTAAAACCTAAAAACTTAAAAAAAGAGTAAATTTCAATTACTAATATACACTTGATTTAAAATAGAAACATCATTTATTATGAAATTAACAGTTTAGATACTCGTTAATTCTCAAACTTGTATCCTTTTTTTATTTTTAACACATAACTTTTTTAACGCAATGATTACAAAACAAAATTTTAAATGTTGCATCTAGGGTCACATTAGAACAATGAGTTCGCAGGTATAATTATTTGTCGATATTCAACGTCGCTATGCGCAGATATTCGTCTAGGTTGTAATAACTTTCAACTGAACACACCATTACCATCTTTTATAAAGGTACATTTCTCGTTTGACAGGTCTTTTTATACCACTAATGTCTAATGTGACTTGAAAGCAAATGAATTCATTTTTGATTTTAAAGGCAAACATGAAATATTATCCTATATACTAAAAGCTGTGGTATAGTAAAACAGTACCACAGAGTAATACAGTGTCAGCCCAAACAAGTTATCCTTCATGTGCAGTCTAGCCCATTATATGCCTTTGGCCCAATTTATTCGGTACAGTTAGATATTTCCATTTTATTTTCCCCTTTATCTTTATTTACTTTTGGTAAACACGCTTCAAAATCTGTGCGTAACGATACCATCGCTTCAAGATACTTCGATTCTTGGTTGATCTATCTACCATCATCGCCGATTGTGTTTGTGGTATGTTATTTTCTGTCCTTTTTGATTTCGTATTACTCTTACAGTAATAGGTTACCTTTTTGCATGTTTTGTATTTGCATGTTCTTTTGCTAATGGTTTTGGTTTGATATCGTTGCCATATCATTGTTGCGCTTACCAGTAGCCTCTACAATTACTTTGATTACTTCTTTTGATTGCCATAACTACTTTTCGATATAGGGTTTGCTACTTCATTGTTGTTAGATATGAATGTTGTGACTAAAGTGTTTTAACTCAGTTAGTTGTTATCCATAGGTCTTACCTCCTATTTTCATAGTACTTTGTGGTTTTTTTTATTTTAAATGAAAGTTAAAAGAAAGTTAGTTCCTAATTCCTATCCTCTTAGTGGGGATGCTCATGTTGTTTCTTCCAATGTTAGTCATCATGTTTATGATGCTAATTCAAATGCGTCCACGAAGAAACGATGTTTAGGCGACCCTAATTTTATATCGTCTGCAGCTATTGGTGTTACCTCTTCTGGTGTTAGGAACATGACAAATACCAATAGTGATGCTGTTTCAAATATGTACATTGGTCAGCCTATTACAATGCCGCACCAGAGTGGTACATTACCAGATACTGGTAACTATGAGTAGTTTCCTATTTATGTTCTTTTGTTTTATTTAAATTTTTATTCGTAATTGTTAAACTATTTATGTATTCGATAGAGTGTAAGAGGTTATCACACTCAGTTGTCCCTTCAAACATAATCAGTAAATCTAAGGACATGACTAAACCAAATGCTGATGTAACTGATGGTGGTCAGCCTAGTAGTTATTGCAATTGGTCTTCATGTATACGTATAGTTGCGACTTGATTCTCATTTCGAGTTTTCTCTCTTCAAGTTTTCTATTATGGTATACATTTTGTTATCCATGGAATCCTCAATCCGTTCGTATATGCTTCAGGAAATTACGCGTCGGTTGTAGCTACTTGTGCACAACCAGAATATATAGTTCCCAATTCCAATAATCGTTCACAGCATAGACGAAATCGTACTAGACAAAACCCTCATGTCAATGGTGATAGTTCAAGTCAACAGCCATCATCATCAGGTCCTCCACCAGAATATAAGTACCTTGGTGGTTGTACTCACAGCTGTGAACATTGTGGTGCTTTATTTTGGTTCGAGGAACGTTTGAAGCGTAGTTCTATAACTTCACACCCACGTTACAACCGTTGTTGCAGAGGGGGTAGAGTCGCCTTACGTACATATCAAATTTATCCTGAATACCTAAAACTATTACTAGGGGATCGTCACTTTATAGAGAATATAAGGGCATATAATCAGATGTTTAGTATGACCTCTAGGAGCAAACATCGATGAATTGATTAATCACGGATGAGGCCCATACGTTTTTAAAATTTCTGGGCAACTATATCATTCGATAGGATCATTGTGCCCAGCAGATGGGGAGCCACCATGGTTTTTACAATTGTACATCTATGATACGGATAACGAAGTCAACAACCGTTTATCTCACTATAGTGGGGATAACAGTACACTTCGTAGAGATATAGTAGAAGGTCGTATAGACCTTTTGGATAGTCATAATGCATTGGTACAATTGTTTAGAACAACACGCAAAAAGTTTCAGGATGCACACGTCCCCAATTTCAAAGTCAGGCTATATAATGTTGTCGGTGTTAAGGAATACGAACTCCCTACTGGAGATATGTTAGGCACTATAGTATATGAAACTGGTCCCGAAACTGACATGGATTATGATATCGTCTTAGAAGAACGTTCAAGCCATCCGCAACGTGTTAATAAACTTCATCCATCTTATATGTCGTTACAGTTTCCACTTTTGTTTATTTATAGTGAAGACGGCTATTCTAAAGATTTTAAAATGCTTGGTTCTACTAATTCTTCATCTGAAGATAGATGTCTCACAATGTTAGTATATTATTCATATTATCTTCATGACCGTGCCAATCGATACAATTATTTATCCAGGACCGGAAAACTATTTCAGCAATACGTGGTTACTGCTTTTTGTGCAATTGAGCAGAATCGTATTGACTTTATACGTGAACATCAAAACGATATAAGAAACGAATACCTGTCAGGCATTTATGATGCAATCAACCGAGGAGACAATGATGGCTTTCATTGTGGTTCCAAACTCATATTACCGCAATCGTTTACAGGTGGTCCACGCTACATGTATAGCCATTATCTAGATGCACTTGCTATTTGTCGTGTCCACGGAAATCCATCGTATTTTATAACGTTCACGTGTAATGTTAATTGGCCTGAAATTACTGAATACATGGAACAATTCCCCCTCCTCACTACAACTGATAGAGCAGACATAGTTGACCGGGTCTTCGAAATAAAGATTCATCAATTTGTCAACTATCTACGTGACATCCGGCCTTTCGGAAAAGTTGTAGTAGGTACCCTATATTAACTATCTAGATTTTTCTCATCAAATTCATTTACCCTCTTTCTAAATTTTTTTTCCTTCTCTTTTGTATTCATTTACAGTACTTTACACTGTTGAATTTCAAAAGAGAGGTCTTCCTCATTGTCACACACTCTTATGGATTGATGAATCTGTTCGAGTACGACGGGACGAAAACATAGAAATCTATGTGAGCGCCGAATTACCATCACAACATATAGACCCACAAGGTTATAGAATTGTGTCAGAATTAATGATGCACGGTCCATGTGGATTAGCAAATCCTTCGGCTACATGTACAAAAAACAGTAGTCGATGTAAAAAGGATTTCCCTAAAGAATATTGTGACCGCACATATGTTGACAAAAGCGGGTTCGTACACTATAAAAGGAGAGACACGGGAGTTACAACCATAAGACAAAATGTGAGCTTAGACAACAGATATGTTGTACCATATAACAAACAACTTCTTTTGGCTTTCTATGCTCACATCAATGTTGAATATTGTGGTTGGACAATGCTCATAAAGTATTTGTTTAAGTACATCTCTAAGGGAACTGACCGTGTAGTCGCCCACATATCCCACAACAATCCAACTTCTGTCAGTAATAATACAACACCATCCACAAGTAGGCAACCCATAGTAATTGATGAAATAAAAAATTATCTTGACGCACGATATGTCAATCCACACGAAACATGTTGGAGAATCCTTGAATTCAAAATACATTACAGAGAACCGGCTGTCCAAATATTAGCCGTGCATCTCCAAAACATGCAACGAATACTTTTCAGGAAACAGATCACCTTGATTCATTGGTTTTAAATTCTTACAAAAAGAAAACTACTCTCACAGAGTGGTTGTTCTATAATGAACAAAATACTAACGGTCGACACCTAACATACTTAAACTTTCCATCTGAATATGTTTGGTATCCAAATGGAAAATATTGGCGCCGTCGACAAATTAAGACTAAATCTTCAATTGGAAGATTGGCCTATGTTCATCCTGCTGCAGGGGATTTATTTTATCAGAGAATGTTGTTATGTCATCAGACAGGCTGCACAAGCTTTCCTGGAATATGCATGTGAAGCTCTAGGCCTTCTTCAAGATGAATGAGAATGGGAAATTACACTACAAGAAGCTGCCTTAAGTGCGACACCAACAGAACTACGAACACTTCTTGCACATATTTTTGCCTACTGTGACGTATCAGACCCAAAAAACTTTGGGAACGTACATGGAACATTATGTCAGAAGATATACCATATGTTTGTTCCATATCACTTAATCTACCAGGTTTACACATCGATGATTCAAACCTCGAAGATTACATGTTGTATGAATTCGAAACCTGCCTGAATCATTGTTCCAAATCTGTTACAGATTTTGGGCTTCGTCTACCGCCTGCACATTTAATGTCTGTCCTCAAAAACAGACTTTTAATGGAAGAAAAAAGTTATGATCGCCAATTACTAGCAACCGAAAGAGACAAACTTCTTCCAAAATTAAATGAAAATCAACGCCAAATCTTCAATTTAATTGTAAACGCCTGTCTCAACAATGAACAAGAATTGGTATTCGTGTGTGGCCATGGTGGCACAGGCAAAACATTCCTGTGGAAGACTATTTTGTACACACTCAGGTGTGAACGAAAAATTGTCTTAGCAGTCGCTTCATATGGGATTGCTTCTCTGCTCCTTCCAGCAGGTCGAACAGCTCATTCTCGCTTCAAGATACCACTTGATCTAACAGATACAAGTGTATGCGCTATCAAGAAAAACACACAACTCGCTGACCTTTTAAAAGAAACATGCTTAATTGTGTGGGATGAAGCGCCTATGAATGACCGCCGATGCTTCAAAACGCTGGATAGAACACTCCGGGATATTCTGAATGAACCGGACCACCTATTTGGTGGTAAAACGGTTATGCTTGGTGGTGACTTTAGACAAACTCTACCTGTAAAGAGAAGTGCTTCAAGAGACGAAATAATAAGATCATCTATAGCTAATTCGTACCTATGGCGTCATTTTAAAATACACTATCTACTAGAAAACATGCGCCTGAACAACGAAAGCTTATCAGAAGTAGACAAAGATAGGACAACAACATTTGCACAATGGTTGTTGAACATTGGGAACGGTCAAATTGGTATCCCTGATGATTCTGATCTAGATAACACATCATGGGTTGACATACCAGACGAATATTGTATCCCTAACGATGATAATGGAATTCCAAATCTAATAAACTTTATATATGATGCAGAGACACTGCATTATCCATCTGCTGAGAAACTTCAAGAAAAAGCAATCATCTGTCCTAAAAATGATACGGCAAACATGATTAATAACACAATCCTATCTTTATTAACAACTACAACACGCACATATTTAAGCTACGATGATGCTATTCCACATACTCATGACGGGGGAGAAATTGAACTACTATATCCAAAAGAATACTTAAATAGTCTTTCGTTCCCAGGTCTACCGCCACACAACCTAACTCTAAAAGTAGGTTCACCTATAATGTTATTACGTAATATGAATATTGCTGGTGGTCTTTGTAACGGTACACGCTTAATTGTATCACAACTTTTACCGAAAGTAATTGAAGCGCGCATTATTACAGGCACCAGAATTAATCAGAAAGTATTCTTACCGCGCATTCTGTTAACAATGAAAGATCCAAGGAAACCATTCATTTTCAGAAGAAAGCAATTTCCAGTAAAAGTGTGCTATGCAATGACAATAAATAAAGCCCAAGGCCAATCTTTAAAGAAAATAGGCATATATCTTGCGGAACCTGTTTTTGGGCATGGACAACTATATGTTGCGCTTTCAAGAGCAACCACCCCGGATGGACTAAAAATACTAATAAACTCGCAGATTGATAAACCCCTAAACACGACGAAAAATATAGTATATAAGGATTTCCTTTCTCAAATTGATAGTCAACAGGTTAATATCATTTTCTTACTATTAATAAACTTATACAATATTACTATATATATCACATTCTTACTATTTGTTTCTTTGTAAATATTAAATATCACACTTACTAGACACTAATTTATTTTTATCTATACATATTGCATACATCTTTTGTAATCCAATATTTAAATTCATATTACACATACCAAGTTCTAACACACATATCTTTACTTTTTGCAGACTAATGGCAACCAGCAATTATCCTGATATTGTAGCTGCTAGCAAAGGCAAAATGATTGTC
>BQNB010029497.1:0-49566 GCA_026074375.1 Tanacetum coccineum | reverse complement strand
TGCTGTTGGGGGCAATAGGGAAACTATTGTTAAGGCCTCAGCATGTTGTAATTGGAGATCCAAAAGACATTACCGGAACAAAGTCTCCAAATACAATAGTGGATCAAACTCTAGTAAAAATGTCAATTTTAAAGATCCACTAGGAAAACCTAAGTTAGCAATGGCTTGGGTCCCTAAGAGAAACTAATTTCTCTTATTTGATGTGCAGGATGATCCACAAAAAGATTTAAAGAACAAAGGAATTGTTGACAGTGGATGTTCCAGGCACATGACTAGAAACAAAGCCTACCTTGTTGAATATCAAGACAATAATGGTGGCCCTGTTGCTTTTGGAGGAATTAAATTTCAAATAACTGGTAAAGGTAAAATAATAACTGGAAAGTTAGATTTTGAGGATGTGTACTTTGTGAAAGAACTAAAGCAATTTAATCTCTTTTCTGTGTCACAAATGTGTGACAAGAAGAACAAAGTTCTCTTCACTGACTCTGAATGTCTTGTGTTGTCTCCTGACTTTAAGTTGCCTGATGAAAATCAAGTATTACTTAGAGTCCCCAGACAAAACAATATGTATAGTTTCAACCTAAAGAACATTGTTCCTACTGGAGGTTTAGCTTGTTTGATTGCAAAGGCCACAGTTGATGAATCTAACAAATGGCATAGAAGGCTGGGTCATGTAAATTTTAAAAATTTAAACAAACTTGTGAAGGGAAACCTTGTAAGAGGTTTACCTTCAAAGATTTTTCAAAATGACCACACTTGTGTTGCTTGTCAGAAAGGAAAGCAACACAAGGCCTCCTGTAAGGCCAAAGTAGTAAGATCTATTAGTCAGCCCTTACAGCTTTTACATATGAACTTATTTGGACCCACACCGGTAAGGAGCATAAACCATAAGACTTATTACCTTGTTATCACTGATGATTTTAGTAGGTTTAGTTAGGTGTTCTTTTTACGAACTAAGGATGAAACTAGTGGCATCCTTAAGGACTTTATAAGACAAACTGAGAACCAATTAAATCAAAAGGTTAAAACTATTAGATGTGATAATGGTACAGAATTCAAGAACATGGACATTATTGAATTCTGTAGGTCAAAAGGGATCAAGAAGGAATACAGTAATGCCATAACTCCACAACAAAATAGAGTTGCTGAGAGGAAGAATAAGACCCTAATTGAGGCTGCTAGAACAATGCTAGCAGATTCATTTTTACCTAACACTTTTTAGGCTAAAGCAGTTAGTACTGCTTGCTATGTCCTTAATAGGGTGTTAGTGACCAAGCCTCAAAACAAGACACCTTATGAACTTATAACTGGTAAATACCAATCATAAGCTATATAAGACCTTTTAGGTGCCATGTGACCATCTTGAATACCATTGACCACCTAGGCAAGTTTGAAGAAAAGTCTGATGAAGGGTTGGTATTCTCTAAATAGCAAGGCTTTTAGGGTATACAATTTAGAAACCAAGAGGGTTAAAGAAAACCTACATATAAACTTTTTAGAAAATAAACCTAATGTTGTAGGGAAAGGACCTAATTGGCTGTTTAATCTTGATTATTTAACTGATTCAATGAACTATCAGCATGTTACTGCAGAATATAAAGCTAACAAAACTGCAGGTCCAAAAGAAGCTAATCATAGTGCAGGTACAAAAGATAATATTGATGCATGAAACTCTAAAATGGAAGCTGAACCTGCTCAAGAATACTTTATACTGTAATTATGGTCTTCTTATACTTCAACAGTCAAAAGCTCAGAAGCAAAGAATGGAGATGAAAAGCCTAATGGGGATACTGGTCCAAAGACAAATGAGGAGCCAAAAGATCAGGAAGATCAAGCCTTTTTGGAGGAGCTTGAAAGGCTTAAAAGACAAGAAAATGAGGCTAATGATGCGGCTAGAGCTTTTAGAAAGGAGTTTGCTCAATGTACTGAGGATTTGCTTCTTCAAGCAGGAGTTGCTAGAGCTACCAGTACTAACACAGTTAATACTGTTAGCACACCAATTAGTACTGCCAGTCCTTCAAGAATTTTTAGTGCTAGTGGACCTGATCTAACCAACAATGACTAAGATGATTCTTAAATACCTGCTCTTGAGGAGATTTATGACAATCCAAGTAATGGGATTTTTACCAATGCATCTCATGATGATAAGGGAGCAGTGGCTGACTTCACTAATTTAGAAACCACTGTGAATGTTTGTCCTATTCCCACATCAAGGATACACTCCATTCATCCTACAACTTAAATTCTTGGAGATCCAACCTCAGCAGTTCAGACAAGGAGCAAAGTGAAGAAAAGTTATAGAGTTCATGCTTTTGTTAGTTATATTCAAAAGTAGAGAAGAAATAATCACAAGGATTTCCAGCACTGTTTGTTTGCTTGCTTCCTTTCTCAGATTGAACCCAAGAAGATATCTCAAGCTCTTGAAGATGAAAGTTGGGTTGATTCTATACAGGAAGAGCTGCTGCAATACAAGATTTAGAAAGTTTAGATTCTGGTTGACTTGCCTTTTGGAAAGAAGGCAATTGGGACAAAATGGGTTTACATTTATAAGAATAATGAAAGAGGTGTTGTAGTTCGAAATAAGGCAAGGTTGGTTGCCCAGGGATATAGACAAGAGGAAGGGATAGACTATGATTAGATTTTTGCTCATGTGGCTAGGATTGAAGCCATTGGGATCTTTTTGGCCTTTGCTTCTTATATGGGATTTATAGTTTATCAGATGGATGTGAAGAGTGCCTTCTTGTATGGCACAATTAATGAGGAGGTGTATGTGTCTCAACCTCCAGGTTTTGTAGATCCTAAGTTCCCTAAGAAGGTCTACAAAGTTGTAAAAGCTCTGTATGGTTTACACCAAGCTCCCAGAGCCTGGTATGCTACTTTATCTACTTTCTTGTTAAAGAATGGTTACAAAAGAGGAACCATTGACAAGACTCTTTTCATCAAGAAGGACAGGAATGATGTCATGTTAGTGCAGGTTTATGTAGATGATGTTATTTTTGGTTCTACAAAGAAGTCTTGGTGTGATGAATTTCAGGCATTGATGAAGTGCAGATTCTAGATGAGTTCTATGGGAGATCTCACCTTCTTTCTTGGATTACAAGTCCAGCAGAAAGAAGATGGTATTTTTATAAGTCAGGATAAGTATGTTGCAGAGATCCTAAAGAAGTTTGATTTTGCTAATGTAAAGTCTGCCAGTACTCTAATTGAAACCCAGAAGCCCTTGAACAAGGATGAAGAAGTTGATGATGTGGATGTACATCTTTATAGATCCATGATTGGCTCTTTAATGTACTTGACTGCTTCTAGGCCTGATATTATGTATGCAGTCTGTGCTTGTTCTAGGTTTCAGGTAACTCCAAAAACCTCACATCTTCATGCTGTGAAGAGGATCTTTAGGTACCTTAAAGGCAAACCCAAACTGGTCCTTTGGTATCCTAGAGTGTCATCATTTGACCTGGAAGCCTATTCTGACAGTGATTATGCTAGAGAAAATCTTGACAGGAAATCCACAACAGGAGGTTGTCAATTTCTTGGCAGAAGACTTATCTCATGGCAGTGTAAGAAATAAACAATCGTGGCTACTTCTACTACAGAGGCAGAGTATGTTGCTGCTGCTAACTGCTGTGGGTAAGTATTGTGGATTCAGAATCAAATGTTAGACTATGGATTCAATTTTATGAACACAAAGATCTACATTGATAATGAAAGCACAATCTGCATTGTAAAGAATCCAGTATTTCACTCCAAAACAAAGAATATTGAGATTAGGCACCACTTCATTAGGGATGCTTATGAGAAAAAGCTTATCCAGGTGCTTAAGATTCACACTAATGATAATGTGGCTGATCTTTTAACCAAAGCTTTTGATGTTAGCAGATTTAATTTCTTAATTGTTAACATTGGAATGATCAACCTATAGCTGCATTAGTTTAGGGGAGGCAAAATGGAAGGTTGAATTGTTGTACAGTTTGGAAAATGATTTTTTAGTTCCTTATGTTCTTTGGGATAAGGATTGAGAGCTACATATGGTACTAAGTTAGTTAGTGTTGTCAGTTTTGGTTAATACTGGTAGGCAAAAAGTTAGTACTGCCAGGCCAAAACTTAGTACTGCCAGGCAAACCTTAGTACTGTTAAGTTACCGTTAGAAACAGGGGAGATAGGGATGCAAAGTGTAAAATTGTGGTTTCTTCGCCATTGGGTTTACTTGAAACCTATATAAACCATTCTCAAACACACAGGAAAGTGTGAAAAGGAGTCACACTGTTCGTACTGGCAGCCAGATATTGATATGACCTTAAGTCATAGGATCAAACTACTAAATGCCACTAGTAGTACTGCTGGTGTAACTATAGTAACTGAGTTGATCCTGTAAGTAAGTGTTGTTGACTAGAAACTCCTCCTACAACAATCAATATATTGATGATGAAGATATTACTAGGCTCAAACTTTGATAAAGATGAAGAAGAGAAAGCCAAGGAAAAAGGAGTGTCATTATAAATCTGTTGAAGATCTTCAAGACCGCTGTGAGATCAATAACAACCACACAAACCACTGTCCTATCCATTGAATCCAAAAGATAAAGGCAAAGTGTTATTTAAGAATAATCCCTTAGGCCTACAAAGAAGATACTATCAGTGATTTGAATGGCTGCTCAGATTCGCCTTTTAGAGATGTCCGAGGTTGCAGACATTAGAAGAAGTTGCAAGCAGAGTGGAAAGGGAAAGACAGAGACGAAGAACACTCATCAATGGAATACATGCAAACTTATATGAATGAAGTTCAAGGCGAAAAGAATAGCGATGCAGATCAATGTACACTAGCAGTCAGATTGACTCACGAAGGTATAACAGGAGTAAATACACTGTGGCTGAAAAGAGCCAAAGCTATTAGCAGAAATTCTTTCTAAAGAAGAGAAGAAGCAACTATCCAAGAAAGAGCTGCTTGCTTTCTAGGAACAAACCTCCCACAATGACTCAAGACTAGAGAAGTCTGATGATGACCTATCTTAAATACAGGTAGATTTAAACATAGTCAGTTGAACAAAAGGACTCTTGAAGAGATTCAGGCTTTATACATCAAGGAACAAGAAAGAGCTATAAACTTTGTGCCTTATATGGGTCTAAAGGAGGATGAAGATTGATTCAGAAGATGAATATAATAAGGCAGATGGATGATACTATGTGGAGGAGGTTCTCAAAGAACCTAACAATACTAAGGTTAAAGTTAAGCTAGAAGAAGCTGAGCAAGGTACCAAGAAAACACCTGGTAAAATAGTAAAGATAAAAGCAAGAAAGAAGGCTAGGAAGCAAACACATGTTGATACTGATAATGAACATGATTCTGAAGAGGATGAAAGGAAGATTGAAAGTATGAACAAGGACGTTGCAGGAGAAAGCAATGACAAAGTTTCAAATGTTTCAAAGAAGAGAAAAGGAGGTCCAAGAATGAACCGAGCAGTCTAAAAAAGAATACAATCTGACCTTGAAGAAGAAGGGAATCTAAAGACTTTTCTGAAGATAGTTCCAGATGAAGAAGGTATAATAGATTTTAAAGTCTTAGAGAAGAGATTTCCATTTATTAACTGGGAATCAAAGTTTTATCATTATGACAGACATGGAGCATAAAAGGAGGAGGTTCTACTACAAGATCTTTAGTATCTTATGGAAAGCTCTAGAATGGAGTTAAAACCTTATCTGAAATGGTGACAATGTATGATATCTAATCTTGTGGACTATATAACCTAGCGTGCTGCCGACAGTTATTAAAACAATTACTCCAGAAGGTGTTGATCTAGTTCTTTGGGGAGATTTAAGGACAATGTTTGATGCAAATACAGAAGATGAACTCTGGCAGAATTAAGAAAGATGGAATTTAAGAGCTGGAATTTCTATGAGAATTGTAGGGTTCATACTTTGACACTAGAAGATGGTACTGAGATTTATATTCTTGCAGAGAGAAAATATCCACTCACAAAATAAACACTTAAGAGGATGATGTCTTTGAAGATGATTGTTGAGTCTACAAGTGATGGTGCTTATGATCTGCTTAGATTCATTCAAAAGCAAATTGATGAAGCTGGAAGCCATGATGGAGGAGAGAAGGATCTTAAAGTGTTGGTTTCATCACCACACAACAAATAGTCATCAGTTCACCATGTCTAACAGATATCAAGAACTGGCTAGTCCATAGCAAACGGCTTCTGGTAAAGACTTCTTAAATCCGGTAATGGCTGATAGTTTGCCAAAAACTATATGGTTCTCAATTCACCATGCTTCACAGTAAAGAGGTTATATTTTGGCTAGTCCAAAGCAAACAACATCTTGTAAAGGACTTCTCATAACGTTTGATAGTTGAAAGTTTACTCAAACCTATATGTTATCAATGCACCATGTTGTTACGAACAATGAACGTCATAAGGCTATTCCAGAGCAAACGGCTTACTGTAAAGACACATAAAAAACTGTTTTAGGCTGTAGTATACCAAAAACTACAAGGCAAACCCTTAGTTGGTGATTTGCTGAGTTTTTTTTTTGCTGAGATTTTGTATGATGACAAAGATTAGAAGCTAAAGAATTTCAAGATTATAAAGTAACAAAAGAGCTCAAGTTCATTAAAGAGAATATTAAAGAGTAGCCGTGTGTTTGGATACATCCTCCAGGTGTTCAAAAACCTCAAACTGAAGAAACATGAAGGTTAACAAGTAAACATCATGTTTAGGGGGGGATTTTTAGAACATATGTTTTTCCATGAAGTTTATGTACTGGTTAGTATTAGTTAGTTAGTACTACTAGTATATATGTTAGTACTCGTAGTAGAGTTAGTACTGTTAGTAGTAAGTTAGTACTGCTAGCATGTATAGATAGTTCTGCTTAAGTGATAATCATGACGATATATTAGAAGAATAGATATGCATGAATCATTAACGCGTTTGTAAGCCCTATTAGGGTATTCCTATGGTGTATAAAAGGAACCTACGGTGCACAAGTTAGATATACAAATTTTCACAAATATTTATAGATAGTACTTCTGTAACCTAGCATATTAATATTAACGAAGTTTTGTTTTATTCATTTCTTATTAGCATATAAGTTAGTTTTTTGAATACCTTATATTGTTCATAGTCATTGTTTCTCTTATAGTTATTTTGGATCTATCCAGATTGACTACCACCCTTAACAGGCTAGAAAGATCTATTCAGACTGGGATCAATATGTACTTCTTCTTTTTCTCATTTTTAGCTTAATAACTGTTTTGCTTATGACCTGCTTATTTGTGCTTAATTGTGTTTCATTTGTGCATATTTTGTCTTCATTTAGCTTATTGCATTTAGTTTCATATTTTATTAATCTCTAGTTTATTTGATTTAGCATAGTTTAAGATAAAATCATTTTTTAAAATCCAAAAATACAACATAATAGTTTAGATTATTGTTAGTTGCTTTATATTTTGAAATACTAGCTTATTTGTCTTTAATAAACCTTCATCTTAATCTATCTTAAGCTTTAACAACTTGTTTAAATATGTTTTAAGCTAAAAAATAGTTTTCTCATTATTTAAGGGGTGTTTGGCACTAGCAGTACTAACTTGAGTTAGTACTGCTGGTTTGCTATTTACCTTTTAAGCAAATTAGATAAGCTAAAATTAAGCTTAAAAAGCAGTTTATACAAGTTTTAAAAGTTTAAAGACAAAGTTTAAGGTTTAAGCTAATCATGGTTTGAATATGTGGGTTTATTGCTTATCACAGCAGCTTATTTGATTAGATCTTGGTTAGCAGCAAATCTTTGTTGTATTCATGCTTGTTAAATGCAGTAGAAATGATATGGATTAAGTGAGCAATTGACTTGTGTGATTGGGTTAAAATTATGTCTAAGTTCAAGTTTAAGTTTTCTTTAAAAAGTTTTAAAAGTCAGATTTTAGATCTCAAATCTAGGTAAGTTAAAGGTTGTTTTAGGTTTTGATTTTCATTGCATAAGCTCTTTTTGTATCAAGCTCAATCTGTTTGAGCTTGTTTTGGATTTTAATCATCATTTACTAGCTTAAATTTAAGTCTGTAGTAGCCCTTTTTGTCTTTTATAAAACTTTAAAAAATCCAAAAACATAGTATTTAGTTAAAACTGTCTTTCTCAATTATAATTTTATAGCTTATCAGTGTTCCAAAGTGCTTAAATTTTGCTTATTCTTATAGCTTGTAGGTTAAATTTAATCTGTTTTTAGGTTTTAAGGTCTAGCTTATTAGTTTAGTAGCTTAAAAAGTAGCTTAAAAGTGCCTTCTAAGGCTGTTATGATTTCAGTTTTAGCAAAAAGCTATTTTGGATTTCTAAGCTTATGGCTTGTTGAAATTGCTTATTCTGGGTTTAGATTTGCTTATTAAATTTAGATTAAGGTCTTTATAGCTTATTTGGACTAAGTTTGAGCTTATAGAAGCTTATGTGCATAATCATTTAAGAAGTTAAGCTTTTGAGCATTTGAGTAAATCTGTCACTTTAAGCCAACTTATTCCTGGCTTATTAGTTGATTTCATAAAAAGTCATTTTACAAAAAGTTCTTATTTTAGTAGTATAAAGCTTTTCCAAAAAAAATTACAAAAATAAAAACATTGGGAGTTTAGGGAAGCTCCAGGGTCGAACCCAGGACCTCAACCTTAACCCCTAATGCTTTAACACACACCTCCACTGCCAAATCGCCCTTGGGACTTTTCTGTTATTACCTTGCACTATTAATTATTTAAATACATTTTTCAGTTTATGCCTTTTAGCTTATTCAGCTGATTAACAGCTTATTAAAAGGACTTATCTAATTTTTCTTTTCACCATTATCTTAGTCATAGTTCAAAGTATTTTCAGTAATTTTTCCAAATTTTTTTCAATTAGTTTAATATTTTTAATCACTTTTCTAGATTTAAATAGTTTTTAATTCATAAAAAATAAAATCAAAATCAAAAAAATATAATTCTTTTTTCTAAAATTATTTTTAATCATTTAGGATTTTTAGAAATTAAATTTGAGTTTGTAGGGATAAAATTTGATTTGCTTTCTTGTTTAGTCGCGTTTTATGATTCCCGTTATCGTTTTTAGGTTTGAATCTTAATTGCCTTATTTGTTTGCCTGCTTTTAATTTTTTTTGCATTTTCATAAGTAGAAATAGAATCAAAAATCAAAATCCTTGAAATCATTCGAATCACGCGATCACAAACTTAACCGATTCTCAATTCACGCTTCGTCGGGATACGACTCGGGAAGTTAAGTCTGTTTGTTATAGTTAGTAACTGATAGCTAATAGGTAGTACTGTTAGTATAGAAGTCAAGTCTGGTAGACGAATGTTGAGTCTGCCAGCATTAACTTACGTCTGGGTAGTATTAAAGTTAATACGGCTTGGTTCAGACAGTTAAGTCTCGTTGGTAATTTTAAGTAATTGTAATCAATTTAGCGTTGTTTTAGGAACGAGTTATGTATTATCTCTTAACGCGTTTAGGGTTACCTTAAGACTATAAAAAGGAACATAGAACATAGTATTGTATACAAAAGTTGATTGAGTATTCACAATCAAATAGTTACTTGTAATAGCAATTTCTAGTATTTGTTCTTGTGTTCATCTTGTGCAAAGTCCTTTAGTGGCTCTGATACCATTGTAGGTCTTATAAACGGATTCTGAATGAGCCTGAATGACTTATAGTCCTGTGAATAATCCCAAAGAAAATAAGGAGGACAATGCTGTGAATATAGAATATTGTCGCGGAATATAATATTTATACCAAGAATGAACACAAAGAACAAATACTAAAATTGCTATTACTATTACTATTTGATTGTGAATAATCAATCAACTTCTGTTTACAATACTATTCTATGTTCCTTTTATAGGCTTAAGGAACTCTAAACGCGTTAAGAGATAATACTTATCTCTTCCTAAATCAACGCTAAATTGATAACTATTACTAAAATTACAACAGACTTAACTGTCTGACCAAGCAGTATTAACTTTAATACTACCAGACTTAAGTTAATGCTGGCAGACTTAACTTGCTCTACCAGACTTAACTTCTATACTATCAGTACTAACTATTTAGCTATCAGTACTAACTATAACTAACAGACTTAACTTTAATACTAACAATATTAAGTCTGTTTACAATATTTTCCTAACATCACGTGATCACAAACTTAACCGATTCTCAATTCGCACTTCGTCGAGGAAACGACCCGGGAGGTTTTGAACTTTACTTTGGTCAAAAGTAACTTTCTTGAACCTTTTGGAATACTTATTACTATACTATTATTGATATCGTCCTTATATATACCTACGTGTGTGTTTGGGTGCGAATCAATTTTTGGCGCCGTTGCCGGGGACGTGTGTATCGAATATCGCATTGAAGCTTGAAGATTAGTGTTTTGAAGACCCTTCCTCGTGAAGTTATCATTTTATTTTATTTTATATAAAAATTTAAAAAATACAAAAATACTTTTCTCAATTTATTTTCGTAGATTTATTTGTAAAAACCAAAAATAATTTTCCTAAAGTATTTCAAAAACCAAAAAAATTGAAAAACAACAAAAACAACCGTTGTGTCACTTGTGAAATCGGCTCGCCTTTAGATTTACAAACTATAAGAGAGGATTAAGGAGGGTTGATCCTAAGAACTTCGACCCGAAAGGAGAAGGTTTTTAATACGCTTCGCGCTTACCCGCTCTTCGAGTTCTTTGTGCGTTTCTAACGTTGCTTCCTTACACTTGTATTGATTTATCGGTTACAAAAATATTTTTCTTTTTTTTTCTCTTAATTTTGTTTTTAGTGTATGCAAACTCGCTCTTCTTCAAAATTCATTGGTGAACCTTCTACGAATCCTACTTCTACGAATCCA
Organism: Tanacetum coccineum; assembly: GCA_026074375.1. Classification (NCBI taxonomy): domain Eukaryota; kingdom Viridiplantae; phylum Streptophyta; class Magnoliopsida; order Asterales; family Asteraceae; genus Tanacetum; species Tanacetum coccineum. The sequence goes on along the minus strand of BQNB010029497.1, from coordinate 38,707 downwards.
AAACGTCGTAATCGTAGATGTTCAAAAACAAAGAGTTCGAACCGTTCTCTCTGAAGAGCGTTCCAGTAGGTACGATGTCCTCGATAACGTACTATCTTATGGTGTTATGATATCCGTTTTGCACCCCGAGGGTTTTCGGAGGCAATCGTTATTACCACCCAATTCCGCTGAGCATTTCGATAAGGCATAGTCTAAATCAATCTTGTAACTTCAAAACTATTCTTCGGTTTTGAAATAAAGAAGATCCTCATGCTTATATTCGATTATTTTAACAAGATAACTTCTACGTTGATGTATCAAAGATGTGCCCGAGACATCGATTAAGCTTATGCTTTTTTCATTTTCTATCGATGGTCCAGCTCGGATTTGGCTCGACAAAGAACCTTCTCGTTCTATTCTCACTTGGGACGATCTTGTTTCCAAGTTTATTAACCATTTCTTTCCTCCCTCAAAAACAACAAATCTCCATAATGAAATTTCAAATTTTCAACAAAAGTTTGAGGAAACGTTTAGTGAGGCATGGGACCATTTCAAGGATCTTCTTCATGCATGCCCACATCACGATTTTACCGAATTGCATCAACTCGATACCTTCTATAATGGTTTAAACCCATCCGATCAAGATTCTTTGAATTCTGCCACCGGTGGCAATCTTTTGGAAAGAAGTGCACAAGATGTGTTGAAAATTATTGAAAACAAATCAAAAGTTCGTAATTCAAGAAACAAACCAATTGTTTCTCAAGTGAAAGCAAGTAATGTTGATTCTTCAGAGATAGCCAGTGCCGTGACTAGTGCCATGACCGCGATGTTTAAACAACATCAAGTAACCCCAGCTCCAGCTTCCGTAAAAGCTGTTGAGGAATCTTGTGTTACTTGTGGCGGTGCTCATTCTTACCGACAGTGTCCTGCCACCGATGGCAACACTTTTTCGGGCTATCAAGACAATATTCAAGGATATGTTTCAGCAGCCGCAGTGAACTACAATCAGGGAAATACCGGTTATCGTCCCCAGAGTGTAGCTAATCAGTTTCGACCACCCGGTTTTGCTCAACCGAATGTGCAAAATCAAGGGTTTAACCAGAACCGAGGAAATAATTTCAATCAAGGTAACCAGAATTATCAAGCTCCACCTCAAGTTGGACCTTCAAACGATCTCTCGAGCTACATGAAGACAAATGACGTTAATATGAAAATAATGCAAAATCAAATAACCAATATGAGGACGGAATTAAAGAAAGAGATGGATAATACGTTGACTAGACAAAACAATGCGTTCAAGAATGAGTTAAAGAATGAATTAACGAATGATATTAAGAACATGATGAGTAGTTTTTTTCAAATGAATACCGCTTCTTCTTCGGGCTCGGGTTCACTTCCTAGCAACACCGTTGCTAACCCGAGAGGTGACTTGAAAGCAATCACCACCCGAAGCGGTATTTCTTATGATGGACCTCCAATTCCACCTCTTCCCAAGGTGGTGGAACGGGAACCCGAGGTGACAAAGGATACGGTGCAACCGAGTACCGAAAACATCCAACCTCCGGTAGTCCAAATTCAAGCTCCATTTGATGAGCCCGTTGTTGCTCCTAAGCCTAAACCATCTATACCTTATCCTTCACGAGCTAACAAACAAAAACTCCGTGAAAAAGATGATAACCTAGCTTCGAAATTTGTTGAAATCTTTCGGGAATTACATTTTGAGCTCAGTTTCGCGGATGCTCTTCTACATATGCCAAAATTTGCTTCAATGTTTAAAAGTCTCCTTAATAACAAAGAAAAATTGTTTGACTTAGCCAAAACACCGGTGAATGAGAATTGTTCGGCGGTTATCCTAAAAAAGTTGCCCGAAAAACTTGGAGACCCCGGCAAGTTTCTTATACCGTGTGATTTTCAGGGAATGGTTGAATGCTTAGCCTTGGCCGATCTAGGTGCAAGCATAAACCTTATGCCTCATTCCGTATGGAAGAAGCTTTCTCTTCCCGATCTTACCTCCACTCGAATGACTCTCGAGCTTGCGGACCGATCAATTACTCGTCCGATCGGTGTCGCCGAAGATGTCTTCGTTAAAGTGGGGAAATTCCATTTTCCGGCCGATTTCGTGGTCGTTGATTACGATGCCGATCCTCGGGTTCCTCTCATTCTCGGGAGACCTTTTCTAAGGACGGCTCGAGCGTTAATTGATGTTTACGGTGAAGAAATAACTCTTCGATTTAATGATGAAGCCATAACTTTTAAAGTTGGTCAAACTTCGAGATACTCCTACAATAATTCTGAATCGGTTAATCGAATCGATGTCATCGACGTTTCATGTGAGGAGTATGCTCAAGAAGTTCTCGGATTTTCGGATAGTTCTAAAAGTGGCAATCCCACTCCGTCTTTAGATCCTATCCTTTCTACTTCTTTCCCCTCTCTCACTCCTTTTGAAGGAGGCGACTTCATTTTGGAAGAAATCGAAGCTTGTCTTACAAATGATTCAATTCCACCGGGAATTGATGATGCCGACTTTGATCCGGAGGGAGACCTTCTTCTACTCGAGAAGTTATTAAATGATGATCCATCATCTCCTCTCCCTCCGAAGGAATTTCATTTTGAGGAACTTAAACGATTAAATCTTCTATTGATGATCCTCCGGAGCTCGAGCTCAAGGATTTACCGTCTTATCTTGAATATACTTTTTTAGAAGGAACTGATAAATTGCCCGTCATAATTTCTAAAGAATTAAAAGATGAAGAAAAGGCCACCCTTTTAAAGGTTCTTAAGTCACACAAACGGGCCATCGCATGGAAAATCTACGACATAAAGGGTATCGACCCTAGTTTTTGTACTCACAAGATCTTAATGGAAGACGACTTCAAACCGGCAGTTCAACATCAAAGAAGGGTAAATCCGAAAATTCATGAGGTTATCAAAAAGGAAGTTATCAAACTCCTTGATGTCGGATTGATTTACCCTATCTTCGATAGTCCGTGGGTGAGTCCCGTTCATTGTGTGCCTAAGAAGGGTGGTATATTCGTTATTGAAAATGAAGATAATGAGTTGATTCCTACGATACTAGTTACCGGATGGCGTGTTTGTATTGATTACCGAAAGCTTAATGATGCCACTTGTAAAGACCATTTCCCGTTGCCGTTTATGGACCAAATGCTCGAAAGACTCGCGGGTAATGAATACTATTGTTTTCTAGATGGTTTTTCCAGATATTTTCAAATACCTATTGACCTGAAAGACCAAGATAAGACCACCTTCACTTGCCCTTATGGGACGTTTGCCTACTGATGTATGCCTTTTGGTTTATGTAATGCTCCAGGCACGTTCCAAAGGTGTATGATGGCCATTTTCCATGATATGATCGAGGAAACAATGGAGGTCTTCATGAACAATTTCTCGGTCTTCGGGGATTCTTTCTCGTCATGCCTCTCCCATTTAGATAAAATGCTTAAACGGTGCGAAGACACCAACTTAGTTCTAAATTAGGAGAAGTGTCATTTCATGGTTAAAGAGGGCATTGTCCTCGGCCATAAGATTTCAAAGTCCGGGATTGAGGTCGACAAAGCTAAAGTTGATGTTATAGCTAAACTCCCTCATTCGACTTCCATCAAAGGTGTTCGAAGTTTTTTAGGTCACGCCGGGTTCTATCGTTGATTTATTCAAGATTTTTCTAAAATCGCCCGGCCGATGACTCATCTTCTTGAAAAAGAAACCCTGTTTGTTTTCTCGAAAGAATGTATTGAAGCGTTTAATATACTTAAGAAGAATTTAACCGAAGCCCCGATTTTAGTTGCTCCCGATTAGGACCTACCATTTGAAATTATGTGCGACGCTAGTGATTACGCGGTAGGTGCAGTCTTGGGGCAACGAAAGACCAAACATTTTCAGCCTATACACTATGCAAGTAAGACCATGACAGATGCTCAAGCACATTACACGACTACGAAAAAAGAATTATTAGCCGTGGTGTATGCTTTCGAGAAATTCCGGCCTTACTTAGTCTTATCAAAGACCATAGTGTATACGGACCACTCGGCTCTTAAGTATCTTCTTGCTAAGCAAGATGCTAAGCCGATATTGCTCCAGTGGATTCTCCTACTCCAAGAATTCGATGTCATTATTCGTGATAAAAAAGGAGCAGAGAATCTCGCGGCCGACCATTTATCAAGATTAGAAAATCCTCATCAAGGTGATCTCGAGAAAAAGGAAATTACCGAAACATTTCCTCTCGAGACCCTTGAAATGATTTCTTTTCATGATGATTCTAGTACCCCATGGTTTGTCGACATTGCAAATTACCATGCGGGGAATTTCATTGTAAAAGGAATGTCGTCCCAACAAAAGAAAAAATTCTTTAAGGTTGTTAAGCATTATTTTTGGGACGACCCCTACTTGTTTAGGATTTGTGCGGATCAAATGATTAGACGATGTGTTCACGGCCAAAAAGCCGTTGATATCCTCACGGCTTGCCATAATGGACCCACCGGGGGACATCATGGTGCCAACTACACCGCTAAGAAAGTCTTTGATTCCGGTTTCTATTGGCCGACTATTTACCGAGATGCCCATGACATGGTCACACTGTGCGACGCTTGTCAACGTAAAGGCAAAATTTTGCAACGTGATGAAATGCCTCAAAATGCAATTCAAGTTTGTGAGATCTTTGACGTACGGGGCATCGATTTTATAGGACCGTTCCCGTCTTCTCAAGGGAACAAGTACATTCTCGTAGTCGTCGACTCTTTGTCTAAATGGGTTGAAGCAAAAGCGCTCCCCACTAATGATGCTCGAGTTGTTGTTAAATTTTTGAAATCTCTTTTTGCCCGATTTGGAACTCCTCGTGCTATAATCAGTGATCGCGGTACCCATTTTTGTAATGATCAATTTGCTAAAGTTATGCTTAAGTATGGAGTTACTCATCTTCTTTCTACCGCGTATCATCCACAAACGAGTGGACAAGTGGAGGTTTCAAATCGTGGTTTGAAACGTATTTTAGAAAGGACCATAGGTGAAAACCGTGCTTCATGGTCCGATAAGTTAGATGATGCATTATGGGCTTTCCGTACCGCATTCAAGACACCCATTGGGTGCACTCCCCTAAAGCTCATGTACGAAAGGTTGCCATTTCTATCGAGGCTTGAACACAAGGCCTATTGGGCCTTAAAGCATTGTAATTTTGACCTTAAGAACGCGGGTGATCACCGAAAAGTTCAAAAAAAAAAAATTTTGGGGGGGGGGAATGAATTAATGAACTCCGAGATCAAGCTTACGAGAATTATTTAATCTACAAAGAGAAAATGAAAGAAGATTCATGACTCCAGATTTAGAACCGTGGTTATCAACGTGGTGATCAGGTTACTTTTCTTCAATTCTCGATTAAGGATTGTTCTCGGGCAAGCTTAATACCCGTGGACCGGATTCATTCACGTTGCTCCAGTTTTCCCTTTATGGTGCGCTCTGAGTTATCTCTCAAACCGACGGACCACCCCCCCCCCCCCCGAACTTCAAGGTGAATGGTTTTTTTTCATAGACTTAAAAATTACTTTGGGAGGGGACATTCCTTCGATGGTTATCACGGATCTCCAAACTTTCCATGAACCACTAAATTCGGGGATCGAGTCAGGCTCGTGACTCGGTTAACAAAAACAAGCGCTTCGTGGGTGGCAACCCATGCTTATCCTTAGTAGTATATTAGTATAATATTTATTAATAAGTGTGATTTGAGGAGGCTCGCCTCTTCCTTTCTCGTGTTTCGTGTTTTGTGTTTTATGTTCAGGATTGCCCGGATTATGAAGACTCTCGTGCTCGTGGTTTTGTCCATCGTCCACTCGATCTTTAATCCTTCGCATGATTATATATGAGAATCCGATATCCTAGATCTTATTGATTTAACGTTTATCTATTATCATAATTAATAAACGGCTTTAGATTTGTGTAGAGACCCCTTAATATTTAGATTATGCCTCAAAATTAGTATGGGGGTGACAGTTTCACATTGAGGACAATGTGTAGTTCTAGTATGAGAGGATCTTTCTATTCGATCTTACCTACATTCGTTGTCTTCACGTAACCTCGTTTTCACCAAAAATAGCAAAAATATGCCAAAATTATTTTTTTTTCAAAAATAGAATAAGTGTTTTGACACGTAGTTTGTCTTTTTAAGGAATAAATTTTGACTTGATCGAGCATGTTGCGCTCTAGCTTGCCCCTTAACTTATATAAATTTAAGCTTTTGCTAGTCTTTTATACAAAAAGATTTAAAACGCGAACTCTAGCTTAAAAAGAGCCAAGAGTTTGCAAGTTTCCATGATAGACTTTAAATATGCAAAGCTTGTTTTATTAGACTAAGCATTCGCGGATCTTTTTATTAAATATTTTAAATTTGCGAAGAACGAGAAATGATAGAGTTTTATATAAGTTGGATGCTAAACATGGAGTAGTTGGAACTCTTTAGAGCTCATAGAGGTTAATTGTGGCTTTTTGCTCCCATCAGCTTAATAAACTTTATATAATTGTTGAATAAATAAAGTTACTTTAGGTTTTTTCGATTCTTAGTTTAAATCACTTCGTAGAGATTCCTTCTGGTGAAAGTAAGGTACACATCGAGGTTTTGTCAGTGTTGTGGGGAAATAGGCTACCGATTCCTGACGGCTCGCTACCGTTGTCTAGGTAGTTAAAAGACCACAGGACTTGAAATTTGGCTATAATAATAATAATGTCATAAACCGAAGCCGATGTGGTAGTCATTTAAAGGGTGGAGGTAATAATAATAATAAAAACCGTGGGCTAATAAAAGTTTACTGCCTCTTGTCGGCTCACAACCGATGTGGCAGTCTTCTAAATAAGGCACATAGTAATAATCCGAGACTGATAAAAGTTTGCTGCATCTTGCCGGCTCACAACCGATGTTGCAGCCTTCTAAAAGGTCGAGGAAATTACCGAGGTCAAAATAAGACTCCTGGACCATGGTCGGCTCGCATACCGATGTGGCAGTTGTTTAAAGGACCGAGGTTTAATAATGTTGCAATAATAATAATAATAATAAAGCCAAATTTCGACTCCGGGGTTATCTAAAAAGGATAACCCCTAAATCATGCGAAATTAGAACCTTAATGTGGACCTTATTCTCACCATATCGTCTCTTTAGGAAAGGATTTCAAACTAATTATGGTCTAAACCGGGTTTACTTTATATGAATAAGACATTAACTTATTTGTCACAAATAATAATAATAAAATCTTTAGAGGATTTAGGAAATAAGAGAGCGGTATGCATCCACAATTAGCATTTATGAGTAGTGTTAGCATCTTAACTTGTATTTAACAATGATTTCGTTTTTATGCTTGGTTTGGGGCAGGTGAAAAATCAAGGACGATGAATTTATCCTTTAATTGTTTCTTGTTCCGTGAAGTTATGATATGTATGAATGATAATAATAAATGCATAAAAATGGTTAAACGGGGGGCTTTTCAAAACTAGTGATTTCTTAATCCCCTTAGATGAACACTTAGCTACTTTTCCAAGTAATAAGTCTAGGGGGGTTGAAATTATTGGTTTTCTAAGTGTGTTTATGACATTGCGTGAGGACACGACAATAGCTTAGTATGGGGGATTTTGGTATGTGCTTATTTACACATACCTTTTACCTAATTAAACGAGCTAAAAAGACCAAAAATGACCAAAAACTGATAAAAATGCATTGTATATGTATATTTTGTGGTTTGTGTCTTGCAGGTATCGGATATTTAACAAAAGGACAAAAACAAGGCCAATCCAGACAAAACCGAGCACGGGAATGAAAAGAACGAAAAAAACCAAAGCCAAAGGCATACCCATTTTCTATGGACCAACTCGGGCCCACCTAATGGGCCGGGTCAGCCTAAAATCCTTAAAACCTATACAAATAAGCCCAAAGAAATAATATCTAAACCCATTTTCGTTTGCATTGGCCCATTTCTATAACAAAAGCCCAAACCCTTTTTCCCTGAGTCAAACCCCATACTCGGTCAAGAAGTCAAAGATATATGAATTGGGTCAAGTTTTACTGTGTTCCTTTCCCTTTCCCTCCCTTTTCACTTTTACAGGGCATACATCGACCAAGGGTAAAATCAATCAAGTACACACGCTTCTAGAAGGATTTGCTGACAACTCTGACACCCTCCAAAGCCACGCTGGCAATCCCCAGCATTGTGATTGGCTATTGAGGCGTGGCACTTGATCCTACGGCTCTGATTGAATGGATTGATGTTAGTTATGATTGGATGGCCAAGATTAGAGGATTGAGGAGCGTCCTGAAGGCTAGAAGGTTCCTCTCACTCCTATAAAAGGAGGCCTCCACACACAGATGAAGATATGTAGGAATTTAGCTTAAGCTTAGTATAATTTTTAGCTTATTGTAGTCATGTTTAGCTTATTGTCTTTAATTTGATGTATTTTCCTTTTTAAAAGCTTGTACTCACTTTTGAATATCAATAAAATTTTAGTTTATGTCTAATTCATGTTTTTACTTAATGCACTAATGGTTTAAATAAGCTCAGTTTTAATCAAATAAGCTCAATAAGCTCCCTCTATTACTCATAAGCTTACTTTTACTCAGTTAAGCCTTCAAAAGCTTACCTGAGTTTAGAACTTCAACTCAAATCTCTCCCCTAAATTACCTCAGCTTAATGGATGATAAGCCAATTCTGGAAGGGCTTATGGACCTCACCAGCTTATCTTTGATAAGCTGCAGCTTGTAGATCTAAGCTTGTATAAGCTAAATTGATCCATGTTTGGCTAGGGTCAAGGTACTTCTCCCTTTCTCTCTTTTAAGCTCAAATTCTATTTTTCTTGTTTAGCATATCATATTGGTCACTTATTCATGCTTATTAATGCTTATTTAGTACTTTTAAATCTTATTGATGCATATTAGTTATAGTTTTCAGTTTTTGATTCATTTGGATATTGATTACATAATAACTGTCTTGTTTTTAGTTTAATATAAATATTGATCTAGCTTATTGATCTTTGCTTATTGGTGGTTAAACTTTGCTTATTTAGACTTAAAATCATTAGGACTTAATCTGTTTTAGATTTTTTTACACCTTATTTAAAACTGATTTAAGCTTAATTATGTTCTTCAAATTCATTAAGGGGTGTTTGGCTCAAGCAGTACTAACCTTGGTTAGTACTGTTTGATTACTCTATGTCCTTTAATCCAAGTTTGATAAGCTCAAAATAAGTCTTAGAGTCAGTTTAAATAAGAAGTTAAAGTTTAAAATAGAAGTTTAAGGTCTTATGTATTCATAGTTTAAATCTATGGTATTCTAGTTTATCAATTCAGCTCAATTGATTCAATCTTCTTAAGTGGCCTTTAGGAGTTGTTTTCACACTTGTTTTGAGTCTAATAATGCAGTAGAACTAGTTAGATAAGTGTGCAAATGTCTTGTGTGTTTTAGTCTAAAAACTGTCTAAATTTCATAGTCTCATTTCCAAAAACTTGATTTCATAAGCAAAATTAGATTAGTTTAAGCTTGTTTTATAGTCTGCTTTTGATAATATAAGCTTATTGGACAACAAGCTTGATCTGTTTTCAGCTTTTGAGTTTTTGCATTTTCTTTTAGTAGCTTAATTATAGTGCTGCACTTTGCATTTCTTAAACTTCAAAAATCCAAAAAAAATTAGCTTAGTTAAACTGTCAGTTTTTAAGTCTTCTTTGTCTAGCTTATTTCTAATCAAATTTTCTTAAATCTTGTTTTTATGTGTTATTTGGAAGCTAAACTTCATCTGTTTTCAGTTTACAACTTATTTCATGTGCTTAATTGGTCTTAAAATTGGCTCAAAGTTTGTCAATTTCCTTAGAGTCTGTTTGTTTAAGTCCTCTTTGAATTTAGCTTTTAAGAGCTTATCAGCTTAAGGTTTTTGCTTATTTCTTAGTTCCAAGTGCTTATTAGGTGTAGAGACTAGTTTGTTTTAGCTTATTTGCTTTTCACATTTGCTTTTTAAGTTCTAAAATCCAAAACAGTTTTGCTTATTAGTTAAATAGGTTAGTTTAGTCTTTTCTATCACTTAAAGCTAGCTTATTCTAGCTTATTTCAAAGTCTTAGAAAAATTGTTCTCACAAAAGTTGCTTATTTTCAGCTTTTCATTAAGTGTGTTCAAAAAGAAAAAAAATGTTTAATAAAAAAGAAAGGTCATAGGGGTCAAACTTGTGACCTCTCCTTCATTACACCAAAGCCTTAACACAAACACCATTTACCATTAGTGCCCTTGGGACTTTTCTGTCAACCTTTTGCACCCTTAAATATTTATGCTTGATTTTCAGTTTTAGCTTATTAGGGTTAAATGCTTATTTACTGCTTATCCTTTTAGCCATTTTTCCAGTTTATATTTTTCATAGATTCTCCATAGTCCAAAGTACTTTTCCTAATTTTTTTTAGAATTTTCATAATTAGTTTGCTATTTTTAAGGAATTATTTAGATTAAATCCGTTTTTAATTCATAATAAATAAAATAAAAGTCAAAAAAATATAATTCTTTTTTCTAAAATTATTTTTAGTCATTTAGGATTTATAAAAAAAATAAAAAAACATTTTTAGGGTTAAATTTTGATAGTTAGGGTTTTAAGTCGCGTTTTTTAGGATTTCCTTTAACATTTTTAGGTCCAATCGTTAATTGCTTTTTGCTTGTCTTTATTTAATGTTGCATTTTGCTAGTAGGAATAGAACTCAAATCTTTGAAATTATTCAAATCAAGCGATCACGAAATTAAACGAGATTCTTAATTCACACTTCGTCGGGATACGACTCGGAAAGGTTTTTGAAATTTTACTTTAGATAAAAGTAATTTTCTAAAATCCTTACGAAATACTTATTACTATACTATTATTGATATCGTCCTTATATATACCTACGTGTGTGTTTGGGTACGAATCAATTCCCTTTGATGATCACTTAGCTACTTTTCGAGGTAATTAGTCAAGGAGAATTAAGACTCTTAGTTTTCTAAAGTGTTTACTTATAGCATTGCGTGAGGACTCGGCAATAGTTTAGTATGGGATATTTTGGTATGTGCTTAGTTACACTCGTACCCTGCAAACAGACAAATCATCCTTAACCTTTTCCCCCACAACATGACAACCCAATTTAAACTATTCCTTCGAGAAAAAGACAACCACGTTGGCAATCCTTTGCCAATTGATTGGTTGGGACCTAATCAAGGGTTATGATCAATTTAAAGAAACACAATAAAACCAAAGTTGATGACGTAAGCATCTTATTGGGCCAGCCCATACCCAAGTTAATGGGCCGAGTCAGCCCATTAAGCTTATTTATTAAGTTAAAAGCCCATGATATATGCCTAAATCATTTATAAAAGTCCAAGCCCAAAATGAAGTAACCAAGCCCAACAAAAGCCCATTAGCTTATAACTAAATACATTACACCGTTAGTCCTTAGGGACTAACACAGTTAGTCCCTGACTATTACACCGTTAGTCCCTAAATCCTCTTTTACTCCTAACCCCGTTACCCTTTCCCCTAACACCCGTTACAATCAATACCCCAAACCATTTCCCACCAAATCCACACTATTCATCCATCCCTCTTAATTCGTGCCCTGCAAACAGACAAATCATCCTTAACCTTTTCCCCCACAACATGACAACCCAATTTAAACTATTCCTTCGAGAAAAAGACAACCACGTTGGCAATCCTTTGCCAATTGATTGGTTGGGACCTAATCAAGGGTTATGATCAATTTAAAGAAACACAATAAAGGTTTCAAGGTCTCATATTTATGGCTTGGAGAGCACTCACGCAAGAAACAAGCTCAAGACCTAGAACCTTCTCTATTCGGCTATAAATAGAGACTAGTTTCTTTCATTAGGGCATCTAGTTTTTATCCATCTTTTTATTGTAATTTTCAGCTTATATTAGTTTATATTAGCTTATTGTAACTTTCTTTAAAGTCTTGTAATATTTTTTAAGGTTTAATGAAATTTTGAGTTTTTATGTTAAAATTTTGTTTTTTTATGTTAATACAATTTAAGTTTTGAAGATGTTTGATAAGCCCATATAAGCTCTCATATCTCACAAAGTTGTCTCTTAAAACAGTTTAGCTTCTTCATAGCTAAACTATTTAAGGTTTTTCTTTTATTCACCAAAAATTACTAAAAAGCTAAGTATGGATGATAAGCCAGATTTGGATGGGCTTATGGGTTTAACTAGCTTGTTTCTACAAGCTAGAGCTTGTAGATAAGCTCTGTGAGCAAATTTATGTCCTTGTTTAAGCAAAGGACAAGGGTATGTTCACTTTTTGATTTTAGCTTATTTTATGATTTTGCTTATTGTTTTGCTTATTACTGCTTATCTCTGCTTTAAATTATTTATTTTTCCTTATAATTGCTACTTGAATTTAGTTTAATGCTTAAAAGTCTTTAGTTTAAGTCTTGATATAAAACTGTTTTGATATTGCTTTAAACTGCTTATTGTGTTCTGCTTATTTAGAGTGCTTAACTTTTTGAGAGAAATGCTTAAATGTTCTTATTAAACCTTAATGATAATCTTTTTTCATGTTTTAAGAATTTTCTAAGTCTATCCTAGCTTAAAACAGATTTTAGGATTTTTAAAGGGGTGTTTGGGTTAAGCAGTCTTAACAATAGTTAAGACTGCTAAGGTTGTTTCTAGTAGTTTAATCAAATTTTTTAAGCCTTAATATAGCTTAAAAGTTAGTTTTAAATAGTTTAGATTAAGTTTTTTTCATGTTTAGAAGTTTGTTTTTCCAAAATCCTAGTCTGCTAGTTCTTAATGTTTTTCAAAGTGCTCATTTGTTGAATTTCTAAAAAATCCATTTGAGGTGTGGTTTTAATGCTCAAATGCAGTTTCATTTGTCTCAATTTAAGTCTATTTTAAGTAACTAGTCTTTGGTTTAGCCTTTTAGAAAGTTTAGCCAAAATCTAGTCTACTAGTGCTACTTTAAGGTTAATTTTTAGAAGTCTCACATTGCAGATCAAAATGCGGTTAGGTTCTAGCTGATTTTAGCTTAATGTTTGTTGAATATAGCTTATTGAAGTATGAATTCAATCTGTTTTAGGTTTGTTGTATGTCAAGTCAGTTTGAGTCTTGAAACTTAGGCTGCAAATTGCGATTTCATTCAAAAAGCCAAAAATAGAAGTAGTCTGCCTTTTTCAGCTAGTTTTTCTTAGCTTATTTCTTTTTCTAGTTTGCTAAATTATTAATCATTTGTGTTGTAAGGATATAGTGCTTTATCTGTTTTAAGGTTTTAGCTTCTTCCTAGTGCTTATTTGTTCATAATCTTAGTTAAAAAGTTAAGTCAAAAATCCTCTAAATCGTTTTTGATTCTGCTGTCTATTTTCCTGTTTTAAAAGCTTGTTAGGTCTAGGTGAGAGGCTGTGTTTAGCTTTTGCTTTTCTGAGTTCTTTTTAAGTCTTAAGAAGCAAACAGTTTAGCTTATTTCTTCCAAGTCTTAAAAGCCAAAACTGTCATTTTAGATTGCTTTTTCTAGCTTATTTCTTTTTTAATTTTGCTTAACTCCTGCTTATTTGTATTTTTAGCTTATAGTACTTTATATGTTTTCAGTTTCAGCTTAATACCTGTTGCTTATTAGTGCTTATTCTCAGCTTAAATTTAGTAAAAAGTCCTTAAAACCTCCTTTTGTGTTATCTTTCTTAAGGCTTTTAGATACCTTTCAGCTTATTTGGTTTGCTTATTTCTTGTTCTTAAATGCTTATTAGGTCTAGCTTTAGGTCTGTTTGAGCTTATTAAGTTTTCTTCTTGCTTTTTGAGTCCTTAAGACCAATTAGTTTTAGCTAGTTTTGTCAAAGCTTAAGAAAGGCTAAACTGTCATCTTTTTATAAGCTTTTTCTAGCTTATTTTTAAGTGCTGTCAAAAGTGTTTTTTCTAAAGTTGCTTATTTTGGTCTTATATTTAGCTGTTTTATAAAAGAAATAAAAATAATAATTTTACAAAAAGGGAAGCCACATGGTTCAAACCTGTGACCTCCCCCTTCTCATAGCCAACACTTTAACACACCACACATTACCATCTGCGCCCTTGGGTTTTTTTTGTTAGACTTTGGGGCCATTTGGTATTTAAGGGGTGTTTTCCCTTTTAGCCTATCAGCCCTTAAGGGCTTATTTCCAGCTTATTCAAATATGTTGGTCAAACCCTTTTATTTTTCTTAAGTTCTCAATAGTTCAACGTATTTTTCCTTAATTTTTTAGATTTTTATAAATTAGTTTAATATTTTTTTTATAATATTTTTAGATTAAACCTGTTTTTAATTCATAAAAAATAAAATAAAAGTCAAACAAATATAATTCTTTTTTCTAAAATTATTTTTAATCATTTAGGACTTTTATAAATTAAATTTGCATTTTTAAGGTTAAAATTTGATAACTTAGGTTTTTAAGTCGCGCTTTTAAATTCTCGTTAACGTTTTTAGTTTAAATTTTTAATTGCTTTAATCATTGCTTGCCTTTATTTGTTTTTACATTAGTAGAAATAGAATCAAAATCAAATCTTTGTTATATTCAAATCACGCGATCACAAACTTAATCCACGATTCTTAATTCACGCTTCGTTGGGACTACGACCCTGGAGGTTTTGGATTTTGCTTTGGTTAAATGTAATTTTCTTAAAAAAAGCCTTACAGAATACTTAATCTTCTTATTATTTGATATTTTAGCTATTAGTTATATATTAAATATATATTTAAGTATTTATTATATATGCTATAAAGCTAAAAATATCAATCATTCGTTAACTCGGTTAGTTTACCTTGGCTAAAACAATTACTCTTGTATTAATTATGATGTTTGAAGGCTAATACCTTCAGGTATTAGCCGTTATTATGAAGATCTGAATGTTTGGTTTTGTTTGTATCTCGATTGCTTAATTTATCGTTGCATGCTTGTTTATGTTTATTAATTTATACTTGTTTACGAGCTTTTGTAAGCGACCTATCATTCAACTGGATCTAGTGATACGGACCAACTAATCTAGATGTTGGGATAGCTCTCCATATAGTGATTTATACATCTAGAATCATATGATCACAAATATTGTCCTTCTAAAATCGTGCTAAGGATACGCTTCTGGCTTAACTAGTTAACGAAAATTGCATTTGGTTTATTGAACATGTTGACTAGTTGGTGAATCTAAATAATTCAACAAATAATGTTCTAATTCCATTTGATAGTTGGACAAGTGGACCACTAGAGTATAAATTGCCCTTAAGCAGTAAGTGGGTAAAGTCTCTATGAGCTAGGGTTTAACAAGATCACCATTGCTTTAATCCCTAAGATAAATATAATCAGGTAATAAGGATGCTTTATGTTGATACTTTAATTGTGACATAATTAATGTGTCTAGGTCTTAGGATGAAGTTCCGCCTAAGTCTAAGAACTATATGCCTCTTCGAGATAAGTAATCATTGCACTGAATAAACAAACCAACTTCTAATCGTATTAATGATAGCTAATACAGTTTTCTATCATAAGGCTCGACCACTCTTTTATCTTTTGTTAATTTGCTTGCGTGGGTTAAAGTGTCAGTCTCTCAAACTGAAACCCCCCTTTTACCTGTTAGAATTAGGATTAGAACTAACATAGGATTAGCATAGGTTTGACTTAGATTAGAATTTACTTTGATTAGATAACCAAAATATAAATAAATTAAGAGATTTAACCTCGCTTCAAGTGTTCGACACCCTACTTACCACGAATCTACCATCGACCGGGTAAACTATCCGTTAAAGTGTTATTTTTGGTTAAGTCAGCAAAATATAAATTTAAAACTTGAAACATCTTAAGTAAACCATACAACGACAGCACATCAAGTTTTTGGCGCCGCTGTCGGGGAGTGAAAATTAATCTTGATTTTTATTTTATATTTTGGTTTTTAGATTATATCTAACCCTTAGGAGTAGTGATTAGATTAGTGTATATTCTTGTATATTCTGTAAATTTTTGTATATTTGTTAGTTTAATTGTTTTCTTGTATAGTTGTGTGTTTAATTTAATTATTTTTCTAATACACTGTTCTGGTCGATAACTCGATACGGCGTATCCAACTTTCTGTCCAATACAGCGTATTCACTCAACTGATTAATACGACGTATCCACTTCCATTTGATACGGCATATCGATCATCTGTAACATAATTAGATCCTGAGTTTTCATATTTGAATTTTGTGCTAAAAAAATTTCTACCTTTCTTTAGAGCAAATACTGCTGATATTTTACCCTTATTTCGGGAAGAACTTATGAGAGCTAGTTGATTAAAGAAGGAACTACAATAAGTCATGGCTAAACCAATTCTAAATGAAAACATGGAAAAGATCAAACTGAATCGAATCTTTCTATCACCAGTAACGATATTAACATCAAACTCAACAAGGAATTTTTGGAAGAAATACAAATGAATTCATACCATGGATGGATTGATGAAGATGTAGTGAACCACAACGCTAAGGTGCTTGAAATGGTTGATTTAATATACGTTCGTGGTGTGGATTCCCATCAACTACGAATGAGATTCTTTCCTCTCTCACTTGCTGATGATGCAAAGCAATGGTGGATAAACGAGGGGGAAGGGAAAATTACCATTTGGGAAGAACTTGTCGAGAAATTTTTCTGTAAATTTTATCCTGATTCATACAATAGAGAAGAAGAAATGTTAGACGAAGGAGGCAACTGGGGAATTGAACCGCTTGAATTCATATCGCGAGTAAATTCATCATTTGATAAGCATAGGAAAATTGAGAAACTTGACATCGTCTTAAAATAAAATTTTTGAACAAATATTGCCCACCTGCTCGAACTGCAAAAAATGACGAAACAACAACTTCAGCAAGAACCGGATGGAAAACCTTCACAAGCATGTGAGCGATTTAAAAGAACTTTTGTGATGTGTCTCAAACACTATTTAACAGAGATGCAGGGAAGGTAATCTTTTTCTAGAATGGATTATGAATTCCGACTCGACAGATTCTTGATTCAAGAGGTGCAATACATCTAACGACTGCTGTGTTGCAAGATAGCCATCAAGAAATGACTGAAAAACTCTCAAAAAAATGGCACAATGGAAATCTGGTTTTAGTCAAGAAGTACTAAACTTCTGACGTGTTAGCACTATACAAGCTACACCTTAATATTCATTGGATGAGAGATCAAGGAAAGTGAAGAATGAAAAATGTCTATGCTGCTAAAGTATGGATGCGAAACAATGCATGGGACCCTCATTTCACTAAAGATTGCCTACTCAATGATGAAGGAAAAACCCTCGAAGAAGCTTACTACACGTAATTTGGTGGACCTTTTCAAGGAGGGGGATATAGAGCAGCAGCTCCGAGTTTTTATCAAAGGAACAACGCAAATCCTTCATACCAAGAACGAAGGTAATATATGAAAGATACCCTGAGCATAGTTTAGAGTGAATCAGCAAGAGACATGAAGAAAATCCAAGTTGATTAAAGAATCCCGAGCTTCAAACAGTTGTTGCCATTAGAATTCAAGGAGCATCAATTAAAAACTTTGGAGATTAATCGAGAAAATAAGCATGGTACTACAGAAAGAGGATTTGGAAGTCTAACCTAGCTCTTATGAAGCGACCCTAGAGACCAAGCCAAACGATCTCAACTACTATTTGAGGCTTATTCATACCTGATACGCCATAATTAGGATCTCTCAATACGCCGTATCCACTGGACAGAACCGTACACTAATGTATGAGACAAGATAAACAACGATTCCATTTCCAAGTCGTTTGAATGGTTGCTACTATGATAAAAAGAAGGGATCATATGGACCATAATTTTTGGAAGCTTACTCTGAAGCTTTACATATCAATAATTCCATACCCCGAAAGGAGAAAGACCCACAGGTTTGTATCTCTTTGCACTTGCTTCATTTATAATTAATTTTGCTTTGATAATGCCCTTGTTGACTTAGGAGCTAGTGTTAGTGTTATGCCTCTCTTGACCTACCTTAACTTAGGATTAGGCGAATTAGCTCATACTAAGTTGACAGTTAAATTAGCAGACAGGACATTGAAATATCCAAAAGGAATAGCTAAAAATGTGCTAGTATGTATTGGTAAATTTGTTTCCCCAGTAGACTTTATAATTCTTAGATATGGCCCAGGATATCAAAGAAAAACAACATCAAATTAAATATATGTAATAAGGATTTTGTGCCCTTGATCCTTCAAAGACCATTTTTGTCTATCGCCCGTCTAAGATTGATGTTTTCAAACGAAAGATTACTTTGAGGATTGGGGAAGAAAGAATTATTTTCAAAAGTGTTAAACCTGCTAGTAGTTTAATTAAGAGGGTCTACATGCTAAGTTTAAGAGAAAGAATGGAGCTTGATTTAGAAGCTAGGCTAATGGGAGAGACTTTGGTGATTAATAGATCATTAGACCCTTTGAATGGAGATTACATCGAATTAAATGATCTAAATGAACCATTTGAGCTTAGGAGAAATCAAGGTGATGATTTGATGCCCACCATTGAGGAAGGTGAGGTAATTGAGGAATTTAAAACTAGGGATGATGAACTTGATACTGAAATTGATGATTACCCTAGTTATTGCGACCATGATAAGAAGATCCATATAGATTGTGCCCATAACTTAAAGTTTTCATGCATGATAGGATTTGAATTTACGCACGCTAACTTCTTCTTGTTATTGTATGTCAATGTGATGTCCAAAAAGTTTCATAATTCTATTAATAAATAATAATATTTTTTTACAAATATATAATGTAAAAGGATCTTTAATTAATGTTAAACCCCCCCCCCCCCCCCATTTATTTTTTTATTTTTCCTTAGATTATTTTATTTATTTTTTAACCCCCCCCCCCCCCCCCCCCCCCCCCCCCCCCCACCCCCCCCCCCCCTTTTGTTTTTTGCTCCTATTTTTGTTGGAACCTTTTCTGTTGTGACGGAATTTTGCTTCCTGTCTTCAGTTTTAGAAAATATGGATGCTTATCGTGATGAAGGAATGGGCGATGTTATTTTTGGCGAACCATTTTTAAGAGAAGTTGGAATTAAAGCAAGACGGTTCGAAGGGATGATTCCTTGAGATGGTAACAATAAGTGTACTTACCATATGGTGCGTCCGATCCATCCGAGGGTTTAAACACCACACTAATGAGCAATGCAACAAGATCCCACCATTACTGAAGGTAAGTGATAAAGATAAGAAGAATGAAATCTCGCATCCATACCAAAAGCTTAAGGGATTCTACAAAGGAGTCTTGAACTTAGGACCCGATTACATCCGAGGTGCGAAGACGGAAGAATGGCTCACACGCGGGCACATTAGCCGAGCATGAGATGGAATGGTGAAAGAAGCTGAAGAAAAGTCTTAACTTTAAGATTCGCCGGTGTAACAAAAGTGCTTCATGGGAGACAACCCAGAATGTTATTTAATTTTATTGAGTCTGTCTTCAGACATCTATCGGCGTATCCATCCATACCATTATGGCATATTGATTGTTCTGGACGTTATCAGTCTTTATTTTTATTGCACTTTTTAAAAATATTATTGTCAGTTATGGAAATACGGCGTATTCATGCACATGATACGGCGTATTCACCAGACTGACTCGTATTTAGTTTGTTTAGTTTAGTTTAAATTAACCATAGGTACAAAAAATAGGAATGCATCGTTTTTTCTATTATTGCACAGGGACCTCAAATAAAAATGAAAGAAAGCAAATCGTACGCCGTTGGTTGTAATAATTACGCAATCTGGAGATCTTGAAGTGTTAGAGTCTTGAATCTTCAAGGCGGCTGTTTAACACGAATTCTTGCTCAATAACTCTACATGGAGAATTCTACCGAGCAAAATATCAGGGGATTCCTTTTATGTAGGGGGGGGTTTTTTTTTTTTTTTTTTTTTCTTTTTCCAAAATATTCTATTCTTTTAATTCCATTTTTAATGTTTTATCTATACAACGAGGACGTTGTATAATTCAAGTGGGGAATGGAATTTGAATGGTATTACCTTGTCCTATCTTTCACACTAAAATGCTTAAATTATGCTCAAATTTTAAAAAAAATTCAAGCATACTTTTGTGAAATTACTTGATATATAACCCGCACACAATAACCCTTGTTAGATATTGTGAGGATTTAACCTTATCTGTTTCCAAATTTTTACCCAAATTCCATAAAAATATGAGTGTGCCGGTGATGTTGTAGACTTTAGAACTTGGCTTGGTATATCTATTCGAGCCACAATGATGAGTATATGGATTTGATGGGTAACTTGTTTTAAAATTGGTAGATTTTAGGAATTACACCCCAAAATGCCCTTTACATGTTGTTTATTTAACTAACTACACTGGTAATAGTTAATTAACCTCCGTATATACACTTTATTTTCTATCACTTTAGAGTAAGGATACCCTGTAGAACAACCCATAAAGCCAATCATTTAGAAATTACACCATTTCGTTACACCTTTACACCTTAGCCTACCCTGTTAGATTAAGTTTATTTTATAGTTGCTAGTTGCTTAAAGTGTAAAGTTTGTATTTCCCGAGTCTTGTGTCTATTTTGGTACGGTTGGAAGAAATTTGCACATTGCAAATGAGAATGTATATTATAGTCAAAACTCATGTATTTTTACTACCATCGCAATTATTGATACGTCCGAAGAATGAAGGAATTATCGAAGGAATTATTATGATCGTGAAGATGGTGAAACTACACCGAGTTTCGTAGTATAGTGTTAGCAAAAAATTGAAAAAATTAGAAAAATAGTAACAAGAAAAGAAAGAAAGTTTGAAGATAATCGTTTCGCAACTACCGAAGGAATTACACGAAGGATCGATTATTCGTTGATACAAATCGACGATGTAGAGTATTGTATAAAGTGGAAGATATCGCCACTTGCCTTGTAAAGTATGTAAAGTATGGGATAATTGGGAAGTTGACCGTTACGGGAATGCCAACTTAGGTTGTTGTTTTTGATTTATGATCAAGACGTTGTAAATAGTTGTGTCTTTATCTTGGTAACGGTCTGGAAAAAGAAAAGTGTCTAGCAACTTGTATTTTAGACTTAATCTATTTGTTTCATAATTTTTATTTAACAACAATTTATTTCCCTTTCATAATCATTAACCATAGGTTTTACGCGAATGAGGATGTGATCGAGCGTGCATGTCTGTGACATTGGTGATTTAATCAGGTTAGTGATGCCTTTAGAAATGGCTAAGAGTTCATTTTGTGTGATTTCTTGTGTGCAATGTGTTATATCTGTGTACTAAGTGGTTTAAATAGGTGCATGATATCATTTTGAGGTGTATGATCATCTCATTTTGAGTGTGTTTGTGTTTGGTGATGAGTATTCCATTTGTTCACGTATAGTGATAATGGAAAGGAATGGCGTATTGCATGCAATGCTACGTCAATGTTGGATGATTTTGTGTTAAGCGTTTATGGGAAACGTATCATGTTGGAAATAAGTGAAGTGAGTGAAATTTGGATATTTATAGAAGACTTTCTAAATATAAAAAGTGAAAGGTGAAATGGAAAGTTATTTTTTGAAAGTTAGTAAGTTGCGTTTATGTAAAAAGGTTTACCCAAATTAGCTTAGGTTTTTATGAAAAATTATGTAACGAAGATAATTAGTTAATTAATAATTAAAAAAATAATAATAATAAAATAGTAAGAAAGGGGGGAGGACGATCGGCTAAGGTTTAGGATAAGGATTTCAAAGCCTAAACTATGTCAAACTCTAAGACTTAAAGGATAAGGATACTTAGGGTATATATACCAATAACCTAGCTCATAATTCTATTCCATATCCCTTTTGTGCCTGCGATTTCAAGCCCCCAAAACCCTAGGTGTCCCGGATTTGGTGTGTGATCCAAGAACATTCAAGAATTGATGTTTAGGTCCTAGCATTCAAGGTAAGTATGTTCATCTTAGCTAGTTTATGATAATCATGTAACAAGACTTATGATGGATCTAGGGTTTACATAAAATACAGATTATATATGAGCTTTAATGATGGAATTATGATTAGGGTTAGTTTAAGGTTATGATCAAGCATGTTGCATGTTAGGGTTTGCGTTAGATCTTGGTTTAGGATTTTGCAGAATTAGGTCTGTGTTAAACTGATGATATCTAGATGTTAGAAACATGTTTTGATATGATTCAAGAGCCTAAATTGTATATCAAAGAGTCTATTTTTCAAAAAGTCCATCCTCGAATGATTTTGAGTTCCAGAAGTTGGTTAAATGTTGGTTTCAAGAAAAATTATCAAAACAGTAAATACAGGTCAGAATTAAGTCATGTTTAGGAGGGTAAAACCCTAACTTAAAAGTGTAATTAGGGATAGCCAATATACAGTGATTAGTTTTAATATGTATATAAAGAAACACTAGAAGGATAGCTTCTGACTGTGTGTCTAAGTATGGTTATTAGGGACATACATTTTAGTGTGCAATCAGATCCGAATTGGGACAATTTTGAAGTTGGATTTTATTTGGGATAGTTACACATGTAATGAGCACTTGGGAATCACAAGGTAGTTAGTAAACTCATAAATGAACTTAGGTGATTTTTGGTATAATTTATGGAGGTAAACAAGTAAGGTTTTTAAGTTAGTAAAGATACACTAAAATTCTGCATTTTGGAATAAATTATAATTAACTAGTGTAATGTGTTAATGAGGTGGTTAAGGTTAGGCATGGTGTCGGGGTGACCCATAATGGTTAATCAAACCCTTATACATCCATCATATGTGTGTTACATGGACTAGAGCTTTTAGCTTGGTCGCGTGTAACCGTGTTTATTTATTTGTATAGTTGTGTGATAGGAATTGGAAGCTGCATTTTGAGCATTCAGGTAAGTTACATAGTCTCACTTTTTATTGGGTTTTAAACTTGGGATAGAAATGATGCAAGTGTTGAAATGAGTTTTAAATTTCTGTGATTACGTGTTAGTGTAAATGCATGGACTATTATGTGACTGATATGCGTTATGTGCTACATGTTATATGATGTGATATTGATGTGTAAACTAAGTCAAGAGGGTTACTTGCTGGTATCCATGGCCTGTTTAGTAGAAGGAATTGTTGCCTAGTCAGGAGGATTATATGGTGTCCTTTGTTTAACATATTTTATAATTGATGTCTAATTATAAAAGCCCTTTAGAAGTATCGTGTTAGTGTTTGGGAAAAACTGTGTTTAAAATGATCTTTGTAAATAAAATATGTTTAAATGGCCTATGCAAATAGGATTGGATGAATTGTTGTGTTGGTTATGTAAATTTTAATTTATTATAAAAAAATCAGGTTTAAAGTGATTCATTGTGGTAAGGTAGATACACCATTAGATAACGATCTCTAGATTTGTATGACAACCAGGAATGAAATTTTATAAAGATTAATTTAAGATAATTTATTTATTCTTTAAAATGATTTTTATTCTTAAAGTGACTTCTTTATTTTAAATTGATTTTATAAAAACATTATTTGAATTGGTCTTTCGAGTAAAGTCGATAATTGGTATAAGAATTTTCGTCTTTAGTATTGATTTTTTTATGTTCTTTTTTCGTGGTACGCCTGTTATTTTCTTTCGTTTGCGCTTTCACTTGGTAGATATACGTATCCTTTCTTTTAAAGGATTATTATGTCATTTGATCCACGTCTATTTGCATATGTGGAATCTCCTATATGCATTCTAGCCTTTGACTCGATATTCATTTGTTATCCTATTTGATTGTTCGTAACCCTTAGAGTTCGTTGATACCGTTGAGTCATGGAAACTTTGATGTGATTGTGAGAATGGATTGGTTATCCAAGAGGAAGTTTGTGATAGTATGTCATGAGAAGGTGGTTAGGATACCGTTGAAAGGTGATGAGATACTTCGGGTTCATGGTGAACGTACTCAATGAGTCGTAAAAACCTTAATGAACACAAAGGTAGGTGAATCGAAATTGAGTGATATTTCCATCGTACGAGATTTTATTGATGTGTTTTCAAAAGATTTGTCGATGACCACCATGACAACAAGTTGAGTTCCGCATAGATTTGGTTCATGGAGCGACGCCAATCGTGAAGTCTCCATATCGTTGGCACCCTCAGAAATGAAAGAATTGTCTAGGTAACTTCAAGAGTTGTAAGGCAAGGGTTTCATACGATCTAGTCATTTTCCGTGAGGAGCACCTGTATTATTCATGAAGAAGAAGGATGGTTCTTTTCGCATGTGTATTGATCATAGGGAGTTGAACAAATTAAATGTTAAAGACCGTTATCCACTCCCTAGGATTGATGACTTGTTTGATCAGTTACGAGGATTGTGTCCTTTCTTAAAGATAGATTTTCGGTCAGGTTATCATCAGCTACAAGTGCATGAGGATGACATTCTAAAGACCGCATTTCGAATGAGATACAGACATTTTGAGTCTACGATTATGCCTTTTGGGTTAACCAATGCACCAGCGGTTTTCATGGACTTAATGAACCGGGTTTACAAACCGTACTTAGGTAGGTTTGTCATCGTATTCATTGATAACACTCTGGTCCTTCTCAAGACGAAGGAGAAGGAAGGAGAAACATGAAGTTCATTTGAAGTTAGTGTTGGAGTCACTGAGGAAGGAGAAGTTGTATGCTAAGTTTTTTTTAGTGTGAGTTTTGGTTGGAAGAAGTGCATTTTCTTGATCATGTGGTCAACCATAACGTATTCACGTGGATCCGAGTAAGAGTGACGCAGTGAGGAATTGGATGATTATTCTTAGGATTGGCAGGTTACTACCGACGTTCATCGCGAATTTTTTCAGATTGTTTAACCCCCTTTACTTCCCTAACTGAGAGGAATCAAAAGTATGAGTGGAGCATAGAACAAGAAGAGGCTTTTTAGACTTTGAAGAATGATTGTGTAATACTCCGATAAAGCGAATATAGTGAGTGATGCATTGAGTAGAAAGGAGAGAGTGAAATCAAGATGAGTAAGAGGAATGATACTGGCAGCCCAAAGTGAGGCGTTCAAGCAAGAGAACGTACCCGCAGAAAGGCTACATGGTTTAGATCCACAGATGGAAAGAAAAGGAGACGAGAGTTTGTACTTTATGGATCGGATTTGGGTTCTATTGGTGGGAAGTGTAATGGATGAGGCCCATGCATCAAGATATTTGGTACATACGGGAGCGGCTAAGACGTACTATAACCTTGGAGACATGTATTGGTAGCCACGTATAGAATAGGATATGGCTACATATGTTAGCAATTGTCAGATTTGTTTAAGAGGTGAAGGCTGCAATGTCAAAGACTTTTGACTTGCTTGCAAACAGCCTGTATATTGAGTGAAAATGATATAGAATCACATGGATTTTCAATAAAATTTCCTTAAGGTCAATAGTAGAGTATGATGCTTTGTGAATTGGGTAATGGTCGATAGACTGACCAAGTTAGCTCATTTTCTAGCTATACAAGAAGATTTCAAGATGTGGAGTTGGCAAGGATTTATATTGATGAATGGAATTCTGGTGACGATCAACTCAGATTGAGATGGATGATTTACCTCGTGGTTTTGGCGGACGGTGTAAAAAGTGTTAGAGACCGCTCGATTGGATTTGTAGTACTGCTTAGCATCCTCAAGCGGATGGACAAAGTGAACGTATGATTCAGACTTTGGAAGATATAATGAGGGCATGTGTATCGATTTTGGTGGTAGTTATCATTTGAGCATTCGGTGTGCTCTGTTTGGAAGTTTGTATGAGGGGAATGTAGGTCGCCCTGTTCTATGGGCTGAGATTGGAGAGAGAGTAGTTTGATTGGACATGAATTAGTACTAGAGATGACATATAAGGTGGTATTGATAAAGGAAAAGCTCAAAGCGGCGAGGGATCGTCAAAAGAGCTATACGGATAAGAGACATAAACCATTAGAGTTTGAGGTGGGTGATCGAGTGTTATTAAAGGTGTCGCCATGGAAGGGCGTAGTGCGTTTTGGAATAGAGGGTTAAGTTAGCACCAAGAATTGTACGGGCGTTTGAGATCTGAAGGATTGGTCATGTATAGCTTATAGGCTGAGGTTACCTGAGGAGTTGAATAGCGTGCATGACACCTTTCATGTGTCAAATATGAAAAAGTGTCTAGCGGATGCTAATTTGTATGTGCCATTGGATGAGATCAAGGTCAACAATACACTTTGTTTTGTCGAGGAACCCGTAGAGATTATGGATCAAGAAATTAAGAAGTTAAAACGTAAGAAGATAGAACTAGTGAAAGTTAGATGGAACTTGAAACGTGGTCCTAAGTTTACTTGGGAACACGAAGATCAGATGAGGATTAAGTATCCACAGTTGTTCGTGGACCGAGTTGTTAAGACTGCTAGTTAAATCTCGGGACGAGATTTCCTCAAGGAGGGGATACTATGACATCTGTGATTTAATCAGGTTAGTGATACCTTTAGAAATGGCAAAGAGTTCTTGTGTGTGATTCTTGTGTGCTATGTGTTATATATGTGTGCTAAGTGGTTTGAATAGGTGCATGATATCATTTTGAGGTGTATGGGCATCTCATTTTGAGTACGTTTGTGTTTGGTGATGAGTATTCCAGTTGTTCACGTATAGTGATAATGGAATGGAATGGCGTTTTGCATGCAATGCTACGTTAATAGTTGGATGATTTTGTGTTGGTTTATGGGAAACGCATCTTGTTGGAAATAAATGAAGTGAGTGAAATTTGGATACTTATAGTAGACTTTCTAAATATAGAAAGTGAAATGTGAAATGAAAAGTTATTTTTAGAAAGTTTAGTAAGTAGCGTTTATGTAAAAAGGTTTACCCAAATTAGCTTAGGTTTTTATGAAAACTTAAGGTAATGAAGATAATTAGTTAATTAATAATAAAATAATATATATATATATATATATATATATATATATATATATATATATATATATATATATATATATAATAATATATATATATATGAGGGATGAGAACGATTTGTATCGGAAAATATAAAAAAATAATTAATTAAAAAAAGGGGAGATGATTAGATTCTGGTTATAAAGAAGAAAAAGAAAAACAAATCTGATTACAATTAGGATTCTAGGTAGTATAAATATAAGATCAATAAATCCCTAAAACACATTTTTCTCCTCTCTTTTGTTGTTTGGCCGAAACCCTCAAGAAGAAGAAAAAAAAGATTTTTTTTAATAAAGAACAAGTTGGTGATTTAGTGTTCAAGAATCAATGTTTAGGTATGTTCGTTAACCCTATGTTGTTTAGTTTTCTTTAAATCATGTAACAATTAATATGGTGGATCATTAGAGTTTTAAAACTTCTGTAGTTAAGGATGTATTAATCATGCTAGAGACATTAGAGTTTAATTAGATCTACTTGGTGTAAATGGTTATGGTTAGATCGCGTTAATTTATGATTTAGAGTAGGCAAGAATTTAGGGTTGTGTTCTACTGATGATATCCTGATGAATGAATAGTGTTTTTGATATGATATTCAAAAGCCTTAATTGAAGTCAAAGAGTCTATTTTTTCAAAAAGTCAGGCCTTGAATGATTTTGAGTTTGGAATTTGGATCAAACGTTGGTTATAGATAAAGTGTCAAAATAGTTTTAATTCGGGACAGTATTAGGTCATGTTTAGGGAGGGTAAAAAACCCTAACTTAAAAGTGGAATAAGGGTTAGCCAATGCCTTACCAGTGATTAAGTTCATATGTATATAAACAAACCCTATAATGATTGCTTCTGATTGTGTGTCTAAGTATGGTAATTAGGCCATACCTTTTAGTGTGCGATCAGATCCGAATTGGGACAGTTTTGAAGTTGGATTTTATTTGGGATAGTTACACATGTAATGGGATCTTGGGAATCACAAGGTAGTTAGTAAACTCATAAATGAACTTAGATAATTTTTGGTATATTTTATGAAGGTCAAGCATGAAGATTTTTATGTTAGTAAAGATACACTAAAATTCTGCATTTTTGATAAATTGTTGTTATCTAGTGTTAATAAGTTAATGAGATGGTTAAGGTTGGGCATGGTGTCGGGATGACCCATGATGGTTAATTAAACCCTTAGACATCCATCATATGTGTGTTACATGGACTAGAGCTTTTAGCTTGGTCGCGTGTAACCGTGTTTATTTATTTGTATAGTTGCGTGATAGGAATTGGAAGCTGCATTTTGAGTATTCCGGTAAGTTACATAGTCCCACTTTTTTTACGTTGTTTTAGACTTAGGATGGAAATGATGCTGTTGGGATTCTTGATTTGATGAGACAAAGTGAATACAAGAATGAAACAAAAGGACTTAAATGCAAAAGAAGAATTCTTCAAAAGATGGAAGATTTTGAAGATTTTAGAAGATCTCCTTAAGAAGATAAAGATACAGAAGATAATATTATATGTTAGGAAGATATTATTTGTTCTTATCTTTTGTAATTTGTTCTTATCCTTTGTAAACCTAGATATCTCTAGTATATAAAGAGATATCAGGCATATGGTTTTAGGCATCCAAAAACATAGAACTCTCAATGAGAGTCGTCTAGAAAACGTGTGTGTATACACGATAGTTAGTAGTTAGTTAGCTAGATAGTTAATAGTTAGTTAGTAGTCCCAAAGTAAAGATTTAGGGGCAAGGTGGAATCGTATGGAATAAAGAAAACCTTGAAAAACATCATTGTTCTAATTGTTATTATTCCGCTGTGTAATTGTTTATCTTTGATGTTTGTAATCCTAGATTAGATCTAAACAATCTGAGTCTTAAACAATCTAAGGGGTCATAACCGACTCCACAATTGGTATCAGAGCCATGTGGCTCTCGATCTAGGATCTACACGGTTTATTTTGGTGTCGCATCTATGAAGAAAAAGAAGGTTCGAATTTTCTGCTTTGGCTACAAGGGAAATTCGGTGATGTTTATGATTTTCAGTAAAGAGCAAATTCGGTGAAGATGAAGGAATAGTTTTTGGTTTTAATAATAAGGATCTCATGTATTTGATGTGTTTCATTATATGATTCTTAGATCGGGATGTTCTTGGTTCGTTTGGTTAATATTGTTACATCACGACAAGAAATCAGAGAAGACACAAGGAGATCAAAGAAGCGTGGGGTTTACAAAAACCAAATAAGGGTCTGAATCGATTCAAACGATTCAAATCATTGAGAGTTGCACAACAAGTGATAAAGCAGCAGGTCTCATGGGATACAAGTTGAAACAGCAGGTATTAATGCTAATTTGTGACGAATTTCTGACAGCTTTGTGGCACAAAAAAAGCGTCGTCTGGATACTTAAAAAGGGGGGGATCCTTAAACAGTGGTTATTAGTACTGCTAAGATTCGTAAAGAATAGTGCTGCTTCTATACTTTCTATTGGCAAGGTCATCACGTATTGTGCTGCTGTCCATAAAAAGGTTTTATGGTTCGTGTTTAGCGGTGACGCTGTTGGATATGGATGCGATCTTATTGAGTACTTCAGGATTTCAGGTAGTCATTGGTAAGTCAATGTGTAAATTAATGCTGCTAACAATTTTAATCAAAACTGCCAATATACAATTAATACTATTGCTGGTACTCGTTAATACTGCTCGTTATACGCTAGTACTGCTGTCTTTGGTTAGTACTCGTAGTTATGTGTTAGTGCTGCCTGTTTTCACTTTGTACTGCCAAAGGAAGCTTGTTTTGTTTGAGTTCAAAGATGAGTTTCTATGCTACTGGTTTAGTGCGATTAAAGAAGAAAGAAAGCATATGTACATGTTAAGGTCTTGGAAACCTAATTACTAACTTACTTCTCCTATTGGGCTTAAAAGACTTAATGCTGCTCAAATACATGGTTTATGCTGCTGTGATTTGATTCATGGGTATTAGATTATTGGGATTCTTGATTTGATAAGACTGAAGGACAATAAAGAATGAAACAAAAGGACTTAAATGCAAAAGAAGAATTCTTCAAAAGATGAATGATTTTAAAGATTTCAAAAGAATCTCCTTAAGAAGATAAAGATATAGAAGATAATATTATATGTTAAGAAGATATTATTTGTTCTTATCTTTTGTAATTTATTCTTATCCTTTGTAAACCTAGATATCTCTAGTATACAAAGAGATATCAGGCATATGGTTTTAGGTATCCTAGAAACATAGAACTCTCCCAATGAGAGTCTAGAAAACGTGTATGTACACACGATAGTTAGTAGTTAGTTAGCTAGATAGTTAATAGTTAGTTAGTAGTCCCAAAGTATAGATTTGGGGCAAAGTGGAATCGTATGGAATAAAGAAAATCATGAAAAATATCATTGTTCTAATTGTTATTATTCCGCTGTGTAATTGTTTTCTTTGTGGTTTGTAAAGCCTATATTAAGATTAAACAATTCTGAGTCTTAATCGATCTTAGGGGTCATAACAGACTCCACAGATGCAAGTGTTGAAATATGTTTTAAATTGCTGTGATTATCTGTTAGTGTAAATGCTGGATATTATTGTGATGACCCTCCATATGCGTCTATGTGCTACATGTTATGTGATATGATTAATGTTGTATTTTTGCCTAAGTGGCGGGTTACTTGCGGTATTCATGGCCTGATCTAGAGGGAAGGGGAAAGGATTTGGTTATGATCAACAGAGCGATGAGGTCGTCTGCTTGGTGGTTATGTGATTTGATTGGATGAATTGAATGTTAGCTTGTATGTTAGTTAGCATAATTGTCATGCGAAAGTACTGTTTAGAATCACAGTAATTTGGTTAATGATTTTGGTAATGGGTTGAATATGTGTGTCTGAAAACCTATGTTTCTCACCAACCATTGTGTTGACGTATAAGCATCATTTCAGGTATCAGAGGATGAGATTAAAGTAGGAAAAAGTGGCTAGATGGACCGTAGGCAGCTAGCGAAGTTTAGTTATCTATATTTCGTTATTTGTTAGGATGTATGAATGTTTGCATGTGATGACATTGGCATAAACTGCCTTCATTTTCAATGTCAGACGCCTTTTGGATTTTGTTGATGAGTTTGGGTATTTTCAAGACACTACGTGTCTATACCTTGTATTTTATGCATGTTTTAGTTTCTCTATATAGACGCCAATGTGTTGTGATGATTCCTTTCTCGTCGCACTCTTACGTTTCCGCCTTGGTGGGTTTGTGACATATTGGTATCATAGCCAATGGTTATAGAGGAAGTTGGTCGGTTCGAGCTAGGACTATTACCTAGGTCTTCCATGTAGATGCATTTAGGCTTAAGGGGTTTGATGCTATAACGCTATGCTTCCCCTCTATTTTTGACATGGCTTATATATCTTATTTTGCTAAGTTGTATTTTAGTTATTTGCCTAACAATATCTGATATGATATATATTACTCTTTTCTTAGTTTTTTAGCTATGTTTCCCCACCCGTAAGATAGTCCTCGTTAGGGAACACATTCCTTAAACGGAATCTTAAGAGTTATAAGGAACCTCTTGTGGAATCCGATGGAGCATAGGTAGTTGATCGTTTTGTCGACTGCATGTAATAGGGCTGGGACCTGCGGTAGTCAGGTGAAGGTGAAATTCTTGCGGAGGCAAAGTCAAACCCAAGCGAGGCCCAGCATAAGTTTATCCCGTCCTTTACCCCGTCATGTTGTTATTGATTATTTCTTTCAGATATTTCGTTGTTTGGATGTTGTGAGACTTTCGTCTTTATGTCATTTTGATTTTTATTTTGATATATAGTTCGTAGTTATTTGATGGAGCATCCTTTATGTATTAAGTTAGAGTGATTTAAGATGTGCAATGTGGTATATGTACTTATATGTGAAATATGATTGAAATATGTAGTCTTGGAAATAAGTACACGTGTGAAAGGAAGCACTTATAATTATGGTGGCCAACATAATTATTAGTAGGCGATCACACTCGTAGTATCTTGTGACCATGATTGCATTTATTTGTGTTTGGTTGTAAGGTGGTAGTGTAATATTTTTTTATATGTGTATTCATGATAAGGATGGGTGGTCTGGGTATTATGAGAATTTTTTCTTTACCTAATTGGAGGATATGTTAAAATTGAGGTTTTATAGCTAGTAAAGTTTCTCTTCTATCTAGTATTTGCGGATACCTAGTATTATTAGTATTATTATTATTATTATTGTGGTTGCTCATTGCTCGATTGTTTGTTCGGATCTGCTCTTTCAGATATATGCGCGTTTCGTTAGTTCTTTCGTTGCATTGATTACTCGTATGAGTATCAAAGGTTTCTTTTAAGCACTAATTGTTCCTAACATATTAGTGTGGATCATTACTCCCTTCTTTGTATATCCCTTGGTTTTCGTAACCCGTTGGCGACGTATTAGTATTGATGCTTTTAGGTTTGCTCTGTTGATCATTATTTTGGATAAGGCCTTATGTTTTCTTTTGAGTACGTAACGTCATGCATGAGTTTTCTTGTACGAGTTCGTTTGATTTTATTTTGAGTATAGGGTTCATGGTATTTTCTTTCATTTTCAAACAATAAAATTATGTTAGAGACTGTACGGTGTTTTACGATCCCTTTTGGTATTATGGTGTCCTTTGTTTGAGTAACATATTTTATAATTGATGTCTAATTATAAAAGCCCTTTTGAAGTATCGTGTTAGTGTTTGGGAAAAAATGTGTTTAAAATGATCTTAAAGTGACTTCTTTATTTTAAATTGATTTTATAAAACATTATTTAATTTGGTCTTTCGAGTAAAGTCGATAATTGGTATAAAAATTTCAGTCTTTAGTATTGATTTTTTTATGTGTTCTTTTGTCGTGGTACGCCTGTTGATTTTCTTTCGTTTGCGCTTTCACTCGGTGCATATACGTATCCTTTCTTTTAAAGGATTCTTATGTCATTTGATCCACGTCTATTTGCATAAGTGGAATCTCCTATATGCATTCTAGCCTTTGACTCAATATTCATTTGTTATCCTATTCGATTGTTCGTAACCCTTGGGAGTTTGATACCGCTGATCATTGGAAACTTTTGATGTGATATCTAGGGATTGTACTGGTTGTCCAAGAGGAAGTTTGTGATAGTATGTCAGAGAAGGTGGTTAGGATACCGTTGGAAGGTGATGAGATACTTCGAGTTCATGGTGAACGTACTCAAGGAGTCGTGAAAACCTTAATGAACACAAAGGTAGGTGAATCGAAATTGAGTGATATTTCCGTCGTACCAGATTTTATTGATGTGTTTCTGGAATATTTTTCGATGACCACCACGACAACAAGCTGAGTTTCGCATAGATTTGGTTCATGGAGCGACGCCAGTCGTGAAGTCTCCATATCGTTGGCACCCTTAGAAATGCAAGAATTGTCTGGGCAACTTCAAGAGTTGCAATACAAGGGTTTCATACGACCTAGTATTTTCCATGAGGAGTACCTGTGTTATTCATGAAGAAGAAGGATGGTTCTTTTCGATGTGTATTGATCATGGGGAGTTGAACAAATTATATGTTAAAGACCGTTATCCACTCCCTAGGATTGATGACTTGTTTGATCAGTTACGAGGAGCGTGTCCTTTCTTAAAGATAGATTTCCGGTCATGTTGTCATCAGCCACGAGTGCATGAGGATGTCATTCCAAAGACCGTATTTCGAACGAGATATGGACATTTTGATTCTATGGTTATGCTTTTTGGGTTAACCAATGCACCATCAGTTTTCATGGACTTAATGAATCGGGTTTGCAAACCGTACTTAGGAAGGTTTGTCATCGTATTCATTGATGACATTCTGGCCTACTCAAAGTCGAGGGAGGAACATGAAGTTCATTTGAAGTTAGTATTGGAGTCACTGAGGAAAGAGAAGCTGTATGCTAAGTTTTTTTTAGTGTGAGTTTTGGTTGAAAAAAGTGCATTTTCTTAGTCACGTCGTCAACCATAACGTATTCATGTGGATCCGAATAAGAGTGAGGCAGTAAGGAATTAGATGATTATTCTTAGGATTAGCAGGTTACTATCGACGTTCATCGCGAATTTTTTTGAGATTGTTGAACCCCCTTACATCCCTAACTGAGAGGAATCAGAAGTATGAGTAGAGCATAGAACAAGAGAGGTTTTTCAGACTTTGAGAACGATTTGTTTGGTACTCTGATAAGCGCGAATGTAGTGAGTGATACGTTGAGTTGAAAGGAGAGAGTGAAATCAAGATGGGTAAGATTAATGATACTGGCAGCACAAAGTGAGGCGTTCAAGCAAGAGAACGAACTCGCAGAAAGGCTACATGGTTTAAGATCACAGATGGAAAGAAAAGAAGACGTGAGTTTGTACTTTACGGATCGAATTTGGGTTCTATTGGCGGGAAGTGTAATGGATGAGGCCCATGCATCAAGATATTTGGTACATCCAGGAGCGGATAAGACGTACTATAACCTTGAGACAGTATTGTAGCCAGTTTAGAAAAGGATATAGCAACATATGTTAGCAATTGTGTCGGAATTTGTTTAGAGGTGAAGGCTGCAATGTCAAAGGCTTTTGGCTTGTTGCAACAGCCTGAGATACTTGAGTGAAAATGATATAGAATCACCATGGATTTTATCACTAAATTTCTAAGGTCAAAGTAGTGAGTATGATGTGAATTGGGTGATGGCAGATAAGATGACAAGTTTAGTTATTTTTTAGTATACAAAGGATTTCAAGATGTGAAGTTGGCAAGGATTTATATTGATGAATGGAATTCTGGTGACGATCAACTTAGATTGAGATGGATGATTTACCTCGTAATTTTGGCAGACGATGTAGAAAGTGTTAGAGACACGATTGGATTTGAGTACTACTTAGCATCCCCAAGCGGATGGACAAAGTGAACATATGATTCAGAATTTGGAAGATATAATGATGGCATGTGTTATCGATTTTGGTGGTAGTTATCATTTAAGCATTCGATGTGCTCCGTTTGAAAGTTTGTATGGAAGGAAATGTAGGTCACTTGTTCTATGGGCAGAGATTAGAGAGAGAGAGTTGTTTGATTGGACCTAAATTAGTACTAGAGATGACAGATAAGGTGGTATTCATAAAGGAAAAGCTCAAAGCGGCAGAGAGATCGTTAAAAGAGCTATGTTGATTACGGGCGTAAGCCGTTAGAGTTTGAGGTGGGAGATCATGTATTGTTAAAGGTGACGCCTTGGAAGGGCGTAGTTCGTTTTAGAAAGAAGTGTAAGTTGGCATCGAGATATGTAGGACCATTTGAGATCCTTGAAAGGATTGGCCTTGTAGCTTATAGGTTGAGGTTACCTGAGGAGTTGAATAGCGGGCATGACACCTTTCATGTGTCAAATCTAAAGAAGTGTATGGCGGACGTAAATTTACATGTACCATTGGATGAGATCAAGGTTGACAAGACACCTCGTTTTGTCGAGGAACCTGTAGAGATTATGGATCGAGAAATTAAGAAGTTAAAACATAGGAAAATAGCGCTTGTGAAAGTTAGATGGAATTCGAAATGTGGCCCTGAGTTTACTTAGGAACACGAAGACCAGATAAGGATTAACTATCCACAGTTTTTTGTAGACCAAGTTGTTAAGCCTGCTAGTTAAATCTCGGGACGAGATTTCCTCAAGGAGGGGATACTGTGACATCCGTGATTTAATCAGGTTAGTGATACCTTTAGAAATGTCTAAGAGTTCATTTTGTGTGGCTTTTTGTGTGCTATGTGTTATATATGTGTGCTAAGTGGTTTGAATAGGTGCATGATATCATTATGAGGTGTATGATCATCTCATTTTAAGTGCGTTTGTGTTTGGTGATGAGTATTCCATTTATTCACGTATAGTGATAATGGAAAGGAATGGCGTATTGCATGCAATGCTACGTCAATAGTTGGATGATTTTGTGGTAAGCGTTTATTGGAAATGTATCATGTTAGAAATAAGTGAAGTGAGTGAAATTTTGGATATTTATAGTAGACTTTCTAAATATAGAAAGTGAAATGTGAAATGAAAAGTTATTTTTAGAAAGTTTAGCAAGTAGCGTTTATGTAAAAAGGTTTACCCAAATTAGCTTAGGTTTTATGAAAACTTAAGGTAATGAAGATAATTAGTTAATTAATAATTAAAAAAAACTAACAAAAAGGGGGGGACGATCGGCTAAAGGGATTAGGGTAGGGTTAGGAGACCTAAACTATGTCAAACTCTAAGACTTAAGGGATAATTAGGGTATATATACCAATAAACCTAGCTCCTAATTCTTTTCCCCATCTCTTGGTACCTGCGATTTCAAGACCCCAAACCCTAGGTGTGCCAAATTTTGTGTTTGATCCAAGAACATTCAAGAATTGTTGTTTAGGTGCTAGCATCCAAGGTAAGTATGTTCATCTTAGCTAGTTTATGATATTCATGTAACATGATCTATGATGGATCTAGGGTTTACATAAAATATAGATTATATATGAACTTTAATGGTGGTATGATGATTAAGGATAGTTTAGGGTTATGATCATGCATGTTGAATGTTAGGGTTTGCGTTAGAACATGATTTAGAGTTGAGCAAAATTTAGGTCTGTGTTCAACTGATGATAACTAGATGTTAGAAATGTGCTTTGATATTATTCAAGTGCCTAAATTATAGTTCAAAGAGTCTATTTTTTAAAAAGTCCGGCCTCAAATGATTTTGAGTTCTAGAAGTTGGTTAAATATTGGTTACAAGAAAAGTTGTCAAAATAGTGAATACGGGTCAGAATTAGGTCATGTTTAGGAGGGTAAAACCCTAGCTTAAAAGTGGAATTAAGATTAGCCAATCTAAAGTGATTAGTTTCTATATGTATATAAAGAAACCCTAGAAGGATAGATTCTGATTGTGTGTCTAAGTATGGTAATTAGGGCCATACATTTTAGTGTGCAATCAGAACCGAATTAGGATAGTTTTGAAGTTCGATTTTATTTGGGATAGTTTCACATGTAACAAGAAGTTGGGAATCATAAGGTAGTTAGTAAACTCATAAATGAACTTACATGATTTTTGGTATAATTTATAAAGGCCAGCAAGTAAGGGTTTTAAGATAGTAAAGATACACTAAAATTTTGCATTTCTAAATAAATTATAGTTAACTAGTGTAATGTGTTAATGAGGTGATTAAGGTTGGGCATGGTGTCGGGGTGACCCATGATGGTTAACCAAACCCTTATACATCCATCATATGTGTGTTACATGGACTAAAGCTTTTAGCTTGGTCGCGTGTAACAGTGTTTATTTATTTGTATAGTTGCGTGATAGGAATTGGAAGCTGCGTTTTGAGCATTCGGGTGAGTTACATAGTCTCACTTTTTATTGCATTTTAAACTTGGGATGGAAATGATGCAAGTGTTGAAATGAATTTTAAATTGCTGTGATTATGTGTTAGTGTAAATGCATGGACTATTATGTGACTGATATGCGTTATGTGCTACATGTTATGTGATGTGATAATGATGTGTGAACTAAGTCAGGAGGGTTACTTGCAGGTATCCATGGCCTGTTTAGTGGAAGGAATTGTTGCCTAGTCAAGAGAATTACTTGCGGGTTTCCATGGCCTGAGCTAGAGGGAAAGAGATTTGGTATGATCCAAGAGCAATTGAGGTCGTCTTCTTGATGTTTGAATGATTGATTGGATTGAATTGCATGTTATCTTGTATATTAGTTAGCATAATTGTCATGCAAAAGTATTGTTTTATAATCACAGTAATTGGATAAATTGTTTTGGGATGGATTGAGTATGTGTGTCTGAAAACCTATGTTTCTCACCAACCATTGTGTTGACGTATAAGCATCATTTTCAGGTATTCAGCAGGATGAGATTAAAATTAGGAAAAGTGGCTAGATGGACCGTAGGCAGCTGGCGAAGTTTAGTTATTTAGATTTCGTTATTTGTTTTGGATGAAGAATGTTAATTGTTTTGTTTTGTTAGGATGTATGAATGTTTGCATGTCATGACGTTGGCATGAACTGCCTTCATTTCAATGTCAGACGCCTTTAGATTTTGTTGATGTGTTTGGGTATTTTCATGACACTGCGTGTCTATACCTTGTATTTTATGCATGTTTTAGTTTCTCTATATAGACGCCAATGTGTTGTGATGATTCCCTTTCTCGTCGCGCCTCGCGTTTCCGCCTTGGCGCGGTGTGACATCTTGTTCAGGTCTTTAAAGTCCACACACATCCTCTAGTTGTTGTCATGCTTTTTTACCATTACCGGATTTGCCAACCAGCTGTAGTAATGAACTTCCTTCATGATGCCGACTTCAACAAGTTTTTCCATTTCTTCTTGTAGTGCCTTGTTTCTTTCTGGTGCTTGGCTTCTTTTCTTCTGTCTAACTAGAGGATATCCTTCACGAAGGTTCAGCCGATGCTCCGCTATATGTCGCGAAACCCTTGTCATGTCCGTTGATTTCCAAGCAAATATGTCTAGGTTGTGCCCAAGTAAGTCACACAACTCCTTTCGCCCATCCTCCGTTAGAGTGGAACCTATTGCTATTGTTTGCTCTGGGTATTCCGGATGAATTGCCACTTTGATTCTTTCCTTCGCGACTCGGGTGCTAGCGAAAGGCTATACTTCTGGTCCTGAGACCATCGTGCATTTGAGTGGGATAAGCTTACTGCTTCGCTGTGTGAGTATTCCTCCCGGGACTGGGAGTTTTAACATTCTATGAGTTGTTGACGGGACTGCCTGAATTTTCCTTACTCCTGGCCTCCCTATGATCCTGCTGTTTGAAGATGGTGATCTTACCACCACAAAGTTCATCCATGTAGAAGTTGAATGTTCAAT
>BQNB010029496.1:33211-55688 GCA_026074375.1 Tanacetum coccineum | reverse complement strand
AGACCTTTGTTCTTAACAGTTGCGGCTTTGGAAGCTGAAGCACTTGAACTTAGAAGTGCCAGCTTAGCCTTGACTTTGTTGTATTTGGCTTCAAAGTCCTTGGTAGGCCTTAGTTCTGGTTTGTGCTGAGGGGAACTGAGAGATCTTGATTGAAAGGGTGATTGATATGATGGAACTGAAGTCTTTGACCAACAGTCTCTTGCAAAATGATCCTTTTTGCCACATTTGTGGCATTCAGTTTGGTCAGTTGATTTTGCACTGCTAAACCTTTGAGTACCCTTTTTGAAGAATCTTTTAGACTTGGCCAAAAGAGCTCTTGCTTGATATTCTTCTTCTAGGTCATTCAGGTACTCATGACTGCTTCTTGTATCCTCTTCATCATCAGGACTATTTTGAAAGTCCTGGACAACAAAGGTAGAGAAGAAAGCAGTTGACAAAGGTGTTGCAGAGACAAGAGATTTGTTCTTTTCAGTCTCATAAATACTGTCTATTTATTAGGTTTTCTTCATATTTGAGTTTATCAAATAGAAAAGCAAGGCCAGAATCTTTTACATGATTTGTGTTTCTGAGGCTTTGGCAGAAACTTAGCCACTTCTTTGGTAACCCATTTATAAAGCCAATATTTATTTCAAGCTTTGAAAGTTTGATGCCATCATTTACTAACTCATTCATCAAAGCTTTATATCTAGTGAAAGTTTATGTTAGAGATTCACCTTCTTTGAATTTGAAGGTGTTATAGCACAACTTCAGGTCCATGACCCTACTTTCTTTCACATCAGAGGGGCCCTCATGATACAGTATAAGGTCATCCCATGTTGATTTAGCTGTTAAGCAATTTATGACATAATTCATTTGGTCATCAGGAAGGACGGACATGATGAGACTATTGAGTCGCTGATCTAAGTTAGCAGCCTTTCTCTCATCTGCAGTCCATTGTCCTTTTGGTTTCCTTTGACAGCTATCATGGGAATAAAAGGACCATTTTTGATAATATTTTTAAATTGAGGTCCAATACCAATGATATGGCACATGAACCTCTTTTTCCAATTGGTGAAATTTTCCACCTCTAGTACAGGAGCGGCATTTAGCTAGCCACCCCTATATTCAAGAGTCTGTGGTACTTCTACTGCTGCCATTTAAGATGGATCTTGATTTTAAAAATCTTTGAGCCTTTATATATCCTTTTAAAGGGATTTTATAAACCAGAAGGCTCTGATACCACTTGTTGGTCCCTTGGAATCTGATATAAGGTTTATCAAGTTAAACTAATTTGATTCCATGGCAACAAAGTGAGTTTTAAACAAATATATATGAAGAATATAAAGAACAAGTTTAAAACACACAAAAATACTTTTCAACGTATAGGACTTTATTAGAATCAAATAAAGAATCTATGACACACCTTGCTTGCGGAATAGCAAGGTGGTTGAATGACAATTGGGGTGTTATCTCCTTCGAACTTATTCTCTAACCAAAGTTATGAGAAATAAGAAAACAAACTATTCGACTAGAACTGAAGCTTCAGCTTCAGCAGTTTCTATTCAGTTTGTTTGAGAGATAAATGAACTCTTCAATGTGTTTCACATTAATTGGAAGAGATAACATTTACTCTGGGAATCCCTTTCCTTTTATAGGCAAAGGGATTAGGGTTTACAAGTTTAACCTAGTTTACGTGGCAAGCATTAAATGGGTGGTTGAGCTACCATTTAATGCACGTTTGCTTTCTAGTACTAGGTACAGTCCTTTGAGGAAAGTTGTTGTACTTCTATACCAACTTTAGAAGTTACTTTCCCAAGGAGATTGCTTTATTCCTTTTGACATAAAGCAATCTTTTTCCCGCCTTGTAAACCTTCTAGAAGTGAAACAACACGTTTCAACTTCTGTTAAGGAGATAGACAACGTTCCGGCCTTGAATTGTCAACAAAGGCTAAACTGAAGCTCCTTATCCAAGAGTCCTTCTTCAGTTTCTGTACCGCTGCATATACTGAAGTGAAGATACTTCCCAATCTTCTAAGGACCTGAAGAGCTGACGCTGAAGAAACTTCAGCGACTCAAACTGAAAGACTTCAGCTTGAGAAACACTTAGGGGATTTTATGTTTAAATCTACTGAAAGACTGAAGGGCTCAGGAACTGAACCCAACACATCTCCCCCTATTTTAAATATACAATATAGCCTCGTTAAAATCATTGTAAGTGACAAAAACAACTTCTTCTTACATAAAACAACTGATATAAATTGAACAACATAAACTGATAACCTTTCATTCTAACTTTTATTAAAATACATTTACAAAAGATAAAGTTATTACAAATGGTTTCCATTCTACTATCTTAGATATTCAATGAACCTTTTCTTGATGACTTGTGTTTCTTTGTTGACCTGGAATGGTCTTTTAAGTCACTGGTTCCTTTTCTTTTCTTGTTAGCTAACTCATTTAGCTCATTCAGAGGATCTTGTTCTTTGAGGGTGTTAAGTCAATCTTTTGAAAAAAGTTTCGTTGTTCAATTTGAGTCAGCTGATCCAATCTTGTCTTTACCAGATCATAAATGGTTTTTCATCCTTTTTCACTTTTGTCTGGACAAGCTTGTATTACTTCTCTCTATTCAACCAAATGTAGATCACTGACCTTGAGATTTGAGATGACTTCTTCAGATCCGTCTTCCCTATATATTTTTAGTGTGCTAGGGCCTTTCTTTGTGAGAAGTTCACAGTTTGTGATCGTAGGACTTTTCTTTCTTTTCAGCATCTTGTCACAGTATTTATCAAAGATTAACTTCTTGTTGTAGTACCGTGTCACAACATTTGTGCCCAAAAGATCAACTAATTCATCTTTCAGGTTTGTTTCAGCATCCTTGGTGTTCTTCTCCCCCTCAGCAGGTAAAGCAGTTGCTTGGCTTGCTGAAGGAACATCTTTGGTCGTAGCTTCTAATGCATTTTCCACCACATTGGCAAACCTGTTTAAGGTTTCAGTAACCTTGTTTAATAGACTTGGAAGGGAATCTAAAGTCTTGAGCTGTTTCCGAACTGAAGAAACTAAAACTGGTAAAGCTTGAAGCTCTGCTGGAATTTCCCTTTGAATGTTCTCCAGTTCAGCAACCTGGGATATAAGACTGGAGATAGTGGAAGTGAAGGTCTCCAGTTTTGTTGGAATCTCTTTTAAGTCCGTAGGTAGCTCGATTTTCATACATTTAACATGCTGCTTTAGCTCTTTAATCTCTCTAGATAATTTAGTGAATTTTGAGGGGAGCTCTTTCAGTTCAATTGGTAAGCAGCTAGCAAAGTTATGTGAGGCTAAGAGTTTGGAGAGTTATGGCTTTAGAGAGGTTACCAGAAAGAGTAGTAAGCTGGTTGACGAGCAGAGCCAATTCCATCCACAG
The DNA here is from genome assembly GCA_026074375.1 of Tanacetum coccineum. Lineage (NCBI taxonomy): Eukaryota > Viridiplantae > Streptophyta > Magnoliopsida > Asterales > Asteraceae > Tanacetum > Tanacetum coccineum. The sequence continues at coordinate 52,309 of BQNB010029496.1, read as the reverse complement.
ATTCATGTGTGTCAAAATGAGCTGCTTGTTTTTTGTGTCTCCTGGAAATGTTCTACAAAGGTTGAACCAATTTTTTTGTTGTGGATGCTTCAAAATTTTGCTGCATATTAGTAACATATATATAAAAAGAGGGTTTTAAGGGAGTGGCAGATTGCGGGATTATTGGAAAAAGAAAGCAAGATAAAAGGTTCTTAAAAGTGAGATGTTTGTTCAGAAAGCTTATTTTGATGTGTCGTCATTAGAATGTTAATGGCGTTTGTTATATGCAACTTAGGTTCGTGTGCATGTGTTAATGTTGCTTTGTTGTTTCGAATTAAGTGTGATGATGTTAGTGTCTAGGTCTGCTCAAATTAGACGTTAGTGTGTTTGTACGCTTGTGTTGTTGTTTCATGTTATAACGTATGTAATAAATGTTTATGTTTATGGCAACTTAGCTCCTATTAGTGATTATATTAGTGCAATAACTATAGTAGCAAGTATTTAGTTTGACGTATTTGGCTGAATCAATGAAAATATACAGTAATAAAAATTGTGAAAGCTAAGTCAATGAAAAATACAGATAAGATAAATTAACGAACCTTTGAAAAGGTAGTGATGTCTACTGTTGTGATTTTAAAGAGAGGGGACACAAGTTTTAACAGTAAAGCATGTGTATGCTTGTTACTTATTTATGGGACATTATTTTATATTTCTTAATGATGATTAGTGAGTGAAAAGCAATGCCAAAAGCATTTAAGTGACTATTGAAAAGCGGTGCAATGTTTCTGTAGTGGGTAATTCGAGTAAGCATGCGAAAAGCATTAATGACATCTTGAAAACAGTGCAATTGTTTGCAGGTTGTGCTAAGTTTGCACATGTTGTGCAGAAGTAGATTGGTGCTGCTATGCGAATATTTTTTTGCTATAAGTGGATGATTTGACATGTCTTGCTTTTTTATTGCGATGGTCTATAAATGGGAAAATTAGTTGTTGTCATTTCATGACAGTGTTAGTTGGTGTGAGGTGAGTTAGTGGATTTTTTGTGGCTCTTTTGTTGTATTTATTTAAGGAGTGTTAGCTGTAACATATACGGACTCGTATTCTGCTGAGGGAGTGAGTAATGGAGTCCTTTCTAAAGTGTAGAGCATTGCGTGATGCTGTTGGTGGATGGGATTGGGTGGCTATGATGGTCCTGTATTGTCGAAGTTCTGCAGCAGAGGATCGTGATTTTGCGAGACTGTCACACCCCGTAAATGGCGGAAACATAGGATGCGACGATACCATTCATCGCACAAGATACAAGATCATCCAACTTTATACTTTACATTCACGTACTTACAACCTAAAGTTTTAGCAGAACCTTTCCAAAGTTAAAATCATTAACTTAAGTCCAAACCACTGTCCATCTCTACCCAGTCGTCCTTGGTACATCTTAGCTTCCAATGCCAATCACATACCTTTGATGTGACACTACCTGAATGAACTCGAAAACGTCAACAAAAAATGGGTTAGTGAGCTCGTAGGTTTGACCTTAAACCCAAAAGTTGTGCCAATATATCAATAGTGGACAATAGTGCTATATGGACAGTGAATATATACAAACAACCTTACAAGCACGCTAATCAATAACCATATGTCACTTACACACCTAAAGGGCCTACCAGCTGGAGCACTAAAATTAGGGCAGGACCACACACAAACCTGGGTAGGCGTACCCATCCGCTCTAATAATCACACAAATACTGGGTAGGCGTACCCATCCAATCCAATAATCTCACAAACACTGGGTAGGCCGACCCATAAGCCGTCCTAACAAATCGTGCCAGCACATAATAGTCACATAGCAGTACAAAACACATAACTTGTCCAACAACAAAACCACATTTCGCACCAATCAAGTAAAAAAGAGTAGGGGCTATGAGAACTCATCTCAATCAACAATCAAAAGCAACCGCACAATCTCAAATAAGGCAGAACACAATCTATCTCTACACAAGCGCACAATGTACCCGGCAACGACCTAATATATACTCACTATATCAATACTCGTACAAAATTATCTTATTGTACAAGTGTTCGCCTTAACTCACGCAAATCCTCATTTTCATCCCAAAATTCCATTCCAAATTCATATCATTCCAATCTCGTTATCTCATACCGTTAACTCATTACAAAAACCGTCGTCTTGTTACCAAGACTTTATCTCGTTATAAAACCTTTACCTCGTATTATGGTTGTGTGGTAATTACGCGAAAACGACTCAAAAACACTTGGGCAAAGTGTGACACCAATACAACAAACCTCAACACCCCAAATTTCTGAACAATACATTCAACCAAAATACTCCGCAAAAAACTAACGAAAAGGAATGAGCAAGAGCTCAAAAACCAAAGATAAATAATCCATATTTTCGTAGTCGATACGACATATATATTTAAATATATACGTGTACACTAGAATACATATAATTGTAAATACTATACTAATATAGTTATTATAATTTTCATTTTATTATCGACTAACGGGGTATAATAGGTTCGTCAATAAATATTCCAAAAAGCTTTTTACCCAATACTTAATCTTCCTAAGATTCCCTTCCCTTCCGTTCCTCACAGTTCAAAAAATCGACACAACGGTTTATAAATAGTAAATATTTAAGAAAAGTTTCAAAAAATTACATTTTCATATTGTATTAAATTTTCAAGTTAAATAACTATTTATTGTTAAAACAGTGTAAAATTTTATATCGTTTTTTAGCAAAACCAATATATAATCCTTTCAAAAAATTCCGCATGACCGCACGTCTTTATGACATTTTCACAAGGAACTGAAACCTTTATCCAAACAAGTTCCATTCACAAATCCGAACGTTTTTCCGACAAACACAATATCAATACAATTGACATGATTTATTAAACCGTGGCAAAATAACCTCTTCACAATTGACAAGTCCAACAAAATCTCCTCATTTCTAGGCCCACACAACGTTCTTTAGATTCATTTACAATCCACAACTATGTATTTTGGATATTGGGTCATATGTATCATCAATTCCACAATACTTCCAGCCCCGATAGCAAATTACTATTCCATACTTATTTATTATATCTTACAAAATACAAAATCCAAACCACAATGAGCCCTTAAGCCCATCTAAGCTGACATCAAAACTATAAGCTTATATCTATTATCTAATAATATACTAAGAACCGTAACCAACCATAAGCCATAACCTTCAAAATACCCAATATATTATATATAAGTTATATATTAATATATTATATAATATAATAGAAGCTACAGAAATAAGCCAAATCAAAATAAGCTAAAACCGTAGAAGCCAAAATCCCAGTAGGCTATTAAGCTTACATATAAGCCAAAGTCAATAAGCGAAAATAAGCCAAAGCTCAATTGGGCCGAACCCAAATTAACAACCCCAAAACGAAACCAAACACCCACGGTGGCCTAAACCAACCAAACGGACCCGTGTTGGCAATGACCAATCACACGCAACCCTATTGCTCACAAACACACCGTTACGCACCCTTGATGGGCTAAGTCCCAACAAACAACCCATACTAAAATAAATTTAAGCCAAAATAAGCCATAATCTAGCTTATTGAATAAGCAAAACTCCAAATAAGCGCTCGTATAAAGCATTTTATAAAACAAAAAATTACCACAAAACCATTTTATTTAAACTCAAAAACCTTTTCTTCCTTTTCTTGTTAAGCCGACGCATAAACACGCCTTTTTTCATTTTTGATATCAAGTTTCGATCTTTTTAGCGATCAACTTGTACAACTAGCGTCTAGACATCACCATAATCACGAAAGTACAACTTAAATTCAAAGTTTTATAAAAACTTACTTGTTTAAGGAGTTTGGTTCGATCGAGAAACGCCGTGAAAACGTAAAACCTTGTTTCTAACAACCCGACACTATTAGTTATCACAACCCAATAATAAATTTTAACCCGTGTTCTGTCAAAATCTGTAAAACTTTCTTGGCTTTTCTTCTCCTTATGGCGCCAGGATTATAAATGAGAGATAAAAAGAGGAGAGTTTTTGTGTTCTGATTTTCAAAATGGTGCATGTATGTGAAAATAGGATAAGGTGGTGGAATATGGTACTAGAAAGGGTGACATCGCTAGCTTAAAAAATAACCACTTGTCTCCTTGTTCTTTTTCTAACCGAAATGGATCCTAGGATAGGGGCTCGCGATGTCTTCCTTTTTTGTGTCGGATCACCTTAAAATCCAAATTTTACATTATATAAAACGTCACCCAAAACTTAGTATATCATCTTTTCATTGCGTTCAAAAAATCAATCGATCAACCCTGATTATTCATGACGCCACTTATCACCTTAAATAGCTACAAAAAATCCAGTTTGAGCCCGTTATCTACGACTCCACACCAGACCGCAAACCATGATTTTTTTTGCACAAACTCAACCAACCATGCTCATTCATTTAAAAACACTTCAAATCACAAAAATAGAGCTTGGAACACTTATATTCACAGTCCAAAATTTCACCTGTTTAAACGACTGGTACATATGTCTTTTTAATCAAATTCACGAAAACAACTTTTTCTAAGAACTTCCAAATCTCACCACTCACGATTTTACAATTTAAATCGTACGTTATTTCACTATTATGAATTATTAAATATATAAACCCATTAACACATGACCAACCTCATAAATCTCGACACGTAAATAAAACTGCGTGTTCCGGGTACGCCGCTTGCGATGAAATACGATTTTTTCGCTAAACACGGGAAAACGTCAAAAGCACTGAAAACCCCTCAAACAACTCACCTCTAAAACAGGAAAACAATCATAAATGATTCAGATACAATTCCACACTTCCTAAAATTTCTCGATGATACCAAAACCGCTTATACGCAAAATAGACAACAGAAGTCAACTTTTCAGCTTTCATCAGGAAAACTGACAAGATCGAAAGACTCCAACATACAAGACTATAATATTTTATAATGCTTAGCCCTGAAAAATATTACCGGTTATCACAGAGACGAATGAATGAGTTGCTTCAGGAGATGGTGGCTACGTATGATAACAAAGTGGATTTTATTCGGGAATTAGAGGTTGTGCCGGGTGTTGATGCGGTGGCCAAGACAGTTGAGTTTTTAAATGAGAATTTGTGGAAGGATGATAAGAAGTTGCGGAAGTTACACAACATGGAGATTGATGCTTCGATGAGGGCTGACCAAAAGGAGCGTTTTATTGAGAAGCTTTAGTGTGTTGTGGGTGTTGAATAAATGTGCAATGGTTTCTTTGTACTTGGTTTGTATTTGTATTTCTGCTGTTGTGCTATGTGATGTTGTGTTGAATAAGTATTTGTATTTTCTGTTTGTTTGTACTGTCGTTGCAACAGCCAGTCTGTTGAAGTGTCGTGTTTTGTAAAATCTTTTGATTAATGAAGGTTTTGTTATTTGTGTAGTTTGTGTTTGTGTTGAGTTAAATTTTGGAAATTTGAATGTTGTTATCAAATGTGAAGATTTGGTTTAGATTGGTGATACAAAGGATAGTAAAGGCAGTGATAACTTTTGAAAAGCCTGTGAAGGGGGATAAGGACAATTGTCCAATAGTAAAAGTAAATATTCTTGCTAGATTTTTTTCTATTTAAAAAGCATTATGGAGAGGGGGTGTAGATGAATAGTGATGGTGTATTGTCTATTTAAAGGGTGGTGGGTGAATGTGTTTGGCATTCAAAGCACAAAAAAACACAAACAATGGCAGCACTACCAATATGTGATGAGCTACGCAGAAGTGTTAATTCACCGGATTAGGAGCCGCAATTCATACTGCGTTGTCGTAGGGAAATTAGTGAAGACTTGATACTAGCAAGAGAGATAAATGCATTGTGTGCTCATTTGACTGCTATTGTCGATGAAAGAGAAACTTTTGCTGATGAACTGGACATACTGGCGGGAAGGTCTGTGCCGGGTAAGATTAGGGATGGCAACGGGTCGGGTTTTAGTGAACCCGTACCCACACCCGTTTATAATTTCCAAACCCGTATCCGAGCCAATACCCGATGGGTACCCGGTTAGTATTATCCATCGGTTTTTCGGGTTTACCCGCGGGTTTTGGTTATACGCATTGATATTGTAGGTCATAAACAATGTAAGCAAAATCTGAATTTCGTTCATGGGACAGTGTTAAAAATATGCCTAAGTTGAAGTACAAAAATGATCAAATGATCAATTACACCAGTTACGCTCTCATTATATTGTAATGATTTCACGTTAATCATTATGTATACAAGGTCATGGTAATTAAATGATTAATAATACTAACAAATTATGCATTAAGATAAAATAAAAATAGATAAAAGAGAAGAACCTGTGAGGACATAAACATTCTCGGAATATGAAAGAACTGATAATTAAAGAGTCAGGCGTGACTAATTGTTTGTAATTACCAAGATATGGTTGATAAAAATAACTTTTAGAATACGAGTAGTCAAATATTTTGTACAAGGCTAGGAGCCCAAATTGGCCTTATATAAAAATGGCAATAAAAGCGGGTACGGATTCGGGTAAACGGGTACGGGTACGGATACGGGTAAACGGGGTAGGTATTACCAGAACCCGCAACCGAACCCTTACCCGAGAAAAAAAGAATATTTCTACCCGAACCCGTATCCAAACCCGCCAACCCGTCCTCGAACCCGACCCAACCAGTTCGGGTTTCGGTTTTCCCCATCGGTTTTGGGTGCTTTTGCCATCCCTAGGTAAGATGGCCGAGTTTATGAAGCAGGTTCAAGGTAAAGACATCCCGAACTTGATGAAACTAAAAATACTTGGAAGGGAGTTTGAGCTGAGGGCACGGGAAGGGCGACATGGATTATTAAGTGTACTTTGCTGGTGTGATGAGACAGCTTTGTTGTTTTTTCTTTCTTGTATTTTCAGTTATGCTTTCTGGTGTTTGTGGTTTTTGCTTTCTTGTATTTTCGTTTAAGTGTTAAGTCTGTTTAAGTTGTTTCAGTCATGTTGTTTGTACTATAGTTGTTTGTTTAATGAATGTTTGTTTGTCTGTGTATGTACTTTTGTGCAACTGTGGTTTGATTATTGAGTGTGCGTTTAAAGTGTTGGTAAAAAAATAGGTTGTACAATGTTAGTATTTTTACTGTGGTAAGCAATGGGAAAAGGAGGGGGTTGAAATTCTACCAAGAAGTGACGTTAACATAAACTTAAGGTACAAAGTTTAGTTAGGTTTAGGACTTACGGTTGTGCAGCTTTCAGTTATCTTTATCTTTCTTTGGGTCAGTGGAAGATGGCGTGAAAAGGGGCCTCTTTGTAGGTTTTTCCTTTGTTGTGCCGCCTGCTTCATTTATTTTGATCGATTGTGCAACTGTAGTGAGGCTTGTTGGTGGCGTGGTTGTTTTTCAAAAAGACAAAGACGCAGTTTATTAGTGTTGTATTTATTTTTATTTTATTTTTTATGAATAAAAAAAGGCGTTTGTAGTCAGTTTCACCTTTGTTTCTATGTTCTTCAGCGGTTTTCTCTTTTCCTTTTGCTTCTTGCTCTTGGTCTTCCACTGGTTGCACAGCTACAGCAGGAGTTGTTGCTAATGTTCTTGTTTTTTAAAACGATGTGGTCTAAACGCATCCAAATATTTGCCCTTCTTATTAACAGTATTATGATGTAACCATTTGTTAAACATCTTTGGCGATAAGTGATGTCGATATAAGTGAATTTACCTTTGTATGTTTGCTCTGCAATGTTGCTTGTGCTTTCATCTGTGGTTTTGATGTCGAAAACCTCATCTAAAGTAAGATCGTGTTTTCAAAGGTATTGACATGAAATTGAAAAGATTCTAGTTTAGGCCTTGTGTTGCTAACACCTCTGTGGTATCTTTTTATGGGTCTTTGGTTATTTTATTTTGTATTATAGTATGTATATTTAACACCAGTACATGGGTAGCTAATGTAATCTTGTCTGCACTGTGATGAAAGAAATGCCAGATGAGCCCATTCCTAAGGAATCTCTCATGTGCCCTTTGAATTTGTATCTGTGCATATAGTGGATATATGGTGTGTTAGAATCCTTATGCTCCTTGTTTGTGTTGGTAAATAGTGTGGGTAGAAGATACCTGAAAAAGGGTCTAGGTTGTGGTCCATGATCTAGGCAGCTGTACTTTTCTCTTTGATTTATCGCTGCTTTGTTACACTGGTGGCAAGACACATAATACCAATCTTTGTTCGTGTTTATACTTGTGATTGTCGCCTCTGCGGTGAATCTTATGGCATGTAACCACATGGTTTGTTTATGATTATTTATTCGTGTATTTAAGGAGAAGAGTATGGGTTCATGAATTTACCTTGTAGATCACTGGGTTCTGTTCCGTGATTGTTTTTAACGGGTATTTGTTCTTGAGCTTCTCTTTTTCAATGTCTTGATACAAAAGTTTGCAGATAATGAGTTGAGGAGTTTCTTGGTATCTCGACTTGAACCTGCATCATGGTTATTGTTAGAATTTTGTAGTTTAAAGTCGTGTTAATACAGAGATTTAAGGGATGGTTGTTTACAATGCACGTGATTCTTGAGCTTCAGGTATATTCGAATTTAAACAGTAATATGTTGTCGGGATTGCGGCTAACTGATAGTCTGCGTCAATAGTATTATGTCAGTGTTTAGTGTGTTGATTATAGTATTTGCATAAATTTTATTATTTACACTATGTGTTCGGTACCTCTGTACTTGGAAACACGGCATGAGCTGACGGCTATGATCACAGGCTGTTCCAACTTTTCAAATTATGCTTGTTTGAAATGCTGGGCTGGGCCATTTCATCCCATAGCGTCAGTTCGATGATTTTTCCACTGTAGAGAGTGGTACTTTTGTTAAGAAAGTAGATTTTTGATTTGTTTGTGTTAAACTGTTTGTTATAGGAGGATACTTACTTTAGGTTTTCAATCTCTATTTTTCTTCTCTTGCTCTGTGTTCTATTGGGATCTCCAAAAGGGATAAGATCGCCCATTGATCTGATGTAACCTATGTAATCTGCAAAAGTACAAAGATTAAAGTTACGATTATATTGATTATATTTGGCGATATTTTTAACAAAGTTTGTTAGGGATTTTTATTTTATTTGCTCTATTTTTTTCAGAAGGTCAGATGAGATAACATGGATGGCATTTTGTTTTGGGTGATCTGTCTATTTGCATGGCAAGGTAGAATGCCACTTGTAGCTAATAATTGTGTAGTTTTCTAGAGTTCGCACGTAGATGAATCCTCTATATAAGTGAATGCATTATTGATTAGGTATCACAATACCTTATTTCCTTTTAAAAAAATTAATAAATATGGCTAACACACAGATACCATTGCTTCAAGAGCTATCGCGTGCTGCGGATTCATATGATATTACACATCAGTTGTCAATGTTATTTCGAAGAGAAGTTGTTGAGGATTCACAGAGAATGCATGACTATCGTAGACTATGTGATGAACTCATTGAATGTGTAAGGATGAGGGATGAATATATGAATGAGCTGCGGATGTTGGATAACTCTGAGGAAATTATAGAGTATTGAAATAATGAGGCGCATGCAGCTTGATGACATGGAAAAAGCTTCTCGTTTGATGTTGATGGCTAGAGAGATTCAAACTAAAGTGCATGAAAAAAACCGTTTCATTTTCAAGCTAAGAGGTTGAAGGGTGGTTAGGAATTTGGATATGTAAGAAAGATGGTTCTGGCAATTGAAAAATGTTGTGTACGTCTTTTAAGATGTTGAGTCTACTTCGAAAAAATATGTTGTTATGAATGTATGCTTAGGTTCCACTTGTATGTTGTTGGAAGTTGTTTCTTTAGAAGTTTTCTAGGATGGTTAAACTATGATGTGTTATGTCTACCTGTGTAATATGTTGTATAATTTAATAACATGTTTTCTAAGAGTGAGCTTTGACTGACACCTAATACTAATTAGCAAAAGTTGTTTTATGGCAAATACAAAGAGATTATAAACTCAAGAAAAGCAAATAGGTATTATTTGGCCAGTGGTATGAACAAATGTAGAAGAACGTTACCTGTCAATACTGGGTATTGCATTTTTTTGTTCTTGTCGAGCTTTGGTATCTTTGACTCTTGCTGCTTGTAGGAGGTAAACTGGAAATAGTGATAGGGAAAGGTCGTTGCTGATATGTTGTTGAAGGTTGTGTATTTTCCAAAACCCAAACTTGTTCTGTTTTCTAAAGTTTGCTGATAAGGCTTGGTGGGTTCACAAACGAAGTTAGAGATTCTGTAAGTCAATCCCACTTCCAGTTGAAGTAGTCAATGTCCCTAAGGCTCATGTTGGCTTATATAGGAGTGCCCTGCAAATAAGTGTTGATTGTTATACGCCTATTAACAGCCCGATTGGTATTTGTGTATTAAGAAGATAAATGTGTACCTCCCGGTCAAGTAGAATGAAGCAGAATGCATTTGGAGTCAGATCTCGGAGTGATTTTCCTATTTATTTTCTATACACTCTAGCTTCAATTATTTTGTCATGTGAGTTGTGTGCGAATGTTGAGAGTTCCATCGAAGCAGTAGACCTGAGGAAAAAAGAACTTCTGATAGAGTAGAGAATAAGATAAATACTACCAATAACGGCATTAAAATGCAAAAGTATAAAAGCAAATTTAATAGTAGCGTAAAACAACAATAAGTTTGATACATTTATTTGCAAATAACTCTTTTTTATATCCAAGTAAACAGCAAGGTAAACTTTTTGAAAACAAAAAAAGACATGTGAGATGTATGTCTAAAATGATAGAACTTCAGTTCCATTCATTCTGCTATAGATCAGCACGAAATGCCGGTAGCAATTCTAAATATATTTTTTTACAAAAGTAACTTTGCAATTCCATGGAAAAACTTTCTTGGCTTGAATAGCCACATGACTTGCGATCTCCGACCTTCTTATTTACCATGCTGATTGTATACCACTTTTCTTGGCCAAAACAATTGTTAAAGTTATAAGATACAGTGCATGTAGCGAAAGTATACATATTGAAATGATGATTTCAAAAGTTGTATTCTAGTGTGAGGTTATGGTTATTTACGCCAAAATCTTTTAAAACCCTATTTTGTTTTCAAAAGTAACATGGACAGAAATAAAACACAAATAATTGAAACAGAAATAAAAACACGCGACTGAAACATCTTGATATTACTGGTTAATCCAACCACAACCTTGCGATGCTAAATTCCATCGATAGTCAAATGGTTTTTATAATAACTGCTTCTGCAATGACACCTTGAATTTACATCTTAATTTTACTGGTTAACCCAGCCACAACACATATGAAAAATGCAAGTTGTTGGATTTCTTTAGGCATGTTTCCGATGGCTTAGTCAAAATATAACACAAGAAATAAAACCTTGTACCCAATGAGAAGCCATGTAACTAGGTTTGACTGGGGATCCTCACGTTGATTAGGGACTGGATGGGGTGAAGAGAACATGAGGATTAGAGTTTCTGTCCCGGTTGCCATCTATACTATAAAGTGTAAATCAACTAGCTAAACCACATTACAGAACCTGAGAACGAAATGACAAGTTTACCATATAAAGACATTTCTTCGGCCAGATGTGCACATTAAAGTCACAAACATGTCCTTACTTAGCAAAGTTTAGGGCCGCGATAATAAACGCTCCATTAGCTTGAAGCAGATAAGATATAAATCAAGAACCTTAACATAATAAAGTCTATTATTAAACAACATTAGAAGAAACTTGCTTCAAAAAGGTATCATCATTCCTTTCAGCTTTTGGATCTGAACTCATTATATAGCTTTACTAATCGCATACTTGCTAGTCAAAATAACGAGATCCATACCAAAAAAGTGAATTAAAAGGGGCTCTGCAATGGATAAACTGACACCTGAATCAAACTTCTTCTGTGAAGTTAACTGACAAATCCCAGTAATGACCTACTCCTGCATCAGAGAACACCTTGCGAGCAGCATTTTCAGTCCTGCACTCGTGCACCAGAAACCTATGAAAACTTGGTTTAGCAACACTCCCTTGCCACACCAACACGCACTTGTTCTGCGGTTTCTCACTATCATCATCATCTTCATCCTGATCCTCATCTTTCACAGCAGCAGCCCAGTTTATACGTTTGAGCATCAGCTTCTGGTAACGTTTTATTGATTTGTTACCACCTTCCACCACCACAACACATATACCCTCTGAGATAACCGCACAGCCTGACAGACGGTTCTCTTGGGCATTAACATCAACCTTGAACCTTGTTTGAGGGTGAGAGAGGTCATTCATTTTGTACACGGAAACTATTGTTTCAAGGGTATTATTGTCATCGAAAAGTTTCCTCTCTTTCTTTTCACGTCTCTCAGCAGGAGTTAGCTTCCTTGCAATATTCCTGTCAACATGAGCTTGCTCACGCTCTGCTGCAGCACTTCTAATCTCCATTTCAAGCCTGGTAGGGTCTTGAGTAGCTTCTGAGCCAAGAACCTTCATAAGATTGCTCATTTTGACTTTGGGTTTTGGGGGTTCTAAGAGGCCTTGCCTGATCATCTCTTGTCGATTTTTCTCAGTGGCAAGACGTCTCTGGGTGCGTAGTTTCTTGCGTTCTTTCTGAGTGAGTTTCAAGGGTTGAGGCGGGGGTGGGGCAGGTTCAGCTGGAGGTTCAATAGGACGAGGGTGTTCCACATATAAGGTGATCTTTTCCTTCTTTAGTATCTCTTCTGCTAACCCACCTTCAGTGATGTTTCCGTAAGTACCAGAATCAAGAAGAGGCACATCCCTGGAAGGTAAAAAAAACTTAAAATTATATTCTGACAATTGTGATTGGGATAAAGCAACCCACCTTAGTGATAAAAAACTAATGTGACAGTAAAAAGGAAGTGAAAACATAAACATTCTTTTCTAGTGACTTATAAAAGTGGCATTCACAAAATACACTTTGTGAATTCGTATCTGCTCCATTACTAAATAAAAACAAATAAAAGATGAGGTAGTTCAGAGGTGGTAAAATGGTTTGAGTTGGGGAACGGATCTAAAAAGGTAAACTTGTCATGTCAGAAAGGGTCTGATCGGGCTGCCAAAGAACACTTGTCCAAAATTTAATAACATGTGTTAAATATGATTATAAAAAATATATCATCACAATAGGAATCTAACTTTTGACTAATAGGGTCTAATAGGTTGTATGCAATAACAATTCACACATGACCTGTTTCCTATAACGCGGTTTTATTTACCCCATTTGACTTGTTAAAACATTTCAAAAGATGCAACGCAACACTGGTGAAAGTTAAAATAGCTTACCACCACTCAACGTCAGGAATAGGGTCCTTTGGCTTTTCTTTAGTAATAATTCTCTCTGCTACCTCTATGAGATTTGGATTAATATCAGGTTCAGCCTTCGCCTTAGCAAGCTGCGCCTGCTTTGCTTTAAACTCTCTTGCTTGTGCTTCTCCAAATTGACTCTGCAAAAAAGGAGTGCCCGACAATCAACAAAGGAACTTTACTAAACCAGAAGGGAAACAATGAAATATTAGATACCTTTAACTTGACAATCTCTGCTTCCTTGGACCATTTGCCTTCCTCTACAAACTGAAAAGTCATCTTTTTAGGCCTTAAAAGCTTAACTTTATCAATTCCCATTCGAGGGTCAAAGTGAGGATTTTTATCAGGGTCCACTTCTAATTCAGGTTTCAGAATCTGGAATGCATCTTTTTTCTGCTTGTTAATGTTAACCTATATGAAAGGATTACACAAAAAAATATATGGTTAGAACATAAATTTGGATAATGATATGAACAAATGCAAGCACAATAGAACAGACCTTAAGGGTGCTAAGGTTGTTTAACTTTGGTATATTCACCACATTCCCATGTTCATCTACTTCTCTTCCCAATGCATCCAAACGAAGAACAGGGGCCTTGGCAGGCTTGGGTTGAATAATAACCTCTGTTGGCATCTGTCCAGGGAACATGTTGATAAGGGGAGCAAACTCTGGGTCCTGTCTAAAACCCATCTTGGTAGCAAGCTCTTGTGCACGTTTTACAGCTTCAAACTTTTGCGCAGTAAGTTCAGTGGTTTGAGGCATGGTCCCACCAAGTTGCTGCGTAGAGCTATTACTCGCAGCTTGGGGAGGCGCAGAGGGTATTCCTGAACTGTATGAAGCTTTATGGCTCTCATTTGCAGACATCTGGCCACTCCTTACTGTGCTTGAGCTGACAACTTTGTTTAACTGTATCATAACAAGCACACAATAAAAGAATGCAATTTGTCAAGACAGACTAATATATCTAGCATTCACCAAAACTGATGAGCAAAAACAGATTATAAAAAAAGCACAGCGGTTTAAAACCAAAGCATACAGAACAACTGGTTAAAATATATAGATTCACAGCTTACCAAAGAGATCTTCTTCGCCCTTTCTGCAAGCTCCTTATGCCTTAGTAGGTTTGCTTTTACCTTTGATAAAGCATCGAGAGAGATGTTTCCACTCTTGCCAGCATCTGCAGAACTCCCATCTGTACTGGATTTCCCAGGAACCTCATGAGATCTGTTACTATGAACTCCTTCATTTTCATGTTTGGTAGAAATCGAAGATACCTTAGATGGATGGTGGCTGGGTGCCAAAGGGGTCTCGTGCAGGGTTCCAAATGCCTTAATGTGTGGTCCTGATGCGCCACCCTGCAGTCAATAAATATCAAACAAGTTAACATACACGAATAACATAATGTTAAATGTACATGATACCGCACATCAACAATCGTGTAAAGACAAAAACTAAACAATAAAAAACCCTTACAGATAGACAACTTGCCAATACATATTACAAACATAAAATATAACCCTCAAATCGAATCTTCAGGTGCCAATACAGGAGGTCTCTACCAAACGCTAACACAAACACAGCAGATGTCATGACGCACTAACCATCAAGGCCTCCTATATGATACAACAGAGCTCATGTCAAAGATCAAAGCTTATACCATGTTATAAGACTTCATGCCAGCTACCTTGATTCCCTTGAATCGCGTTATAGTTACAAATCATATAGCATAAGACTTCAATTGACATCACAACAACCAAAACCATATACCACGATCAGATGAATTCTTAGGACTAGCCGTGTTCATTTATTTCAAAAATACGATATTTTGACAATCATATTACAACAGCCATTCCTGGAAGTATTACTTATACAGAACATTTGCTCCACAAGTAAGACTACACTTCAATTTGCACATCAAACATGTTAAAACAATTTCAAGAAAAGTGTAAATGACACAAACTCTCTAGCAAATACTAGACATAGATTTATCTCACTACTAAACCTTAAAAAACCATCTACCCTCATTTTTCCTTTAACTAGTGCTGGTTTTCACATATAGAAACTAATGTCTAGTTATTGCTAGAAACCCAAAGTGTGCAGAAAAAAGAACATTAACATACACGTATGCTACAATAAAAACCAATTCTAAACACATAGATGCTCTAACCAATCATCTGGATCACCTATTAGACTATGCTAGTATTTAAGCAACTTATCAGCTATTGTGTTTCCGAAATGCAATAGGCTGTTTGATGTTTGAATGGAGCCACACACCTTAAGCTTAATAGCTTATTTAAGTTGTTTTCTATAAGCTCCTTCTCACTAGCTATTTTATTCTGCAAGCACGTGCCCCAATCTTTCCTCTTTTTTATTCTTCTTTGCTATACTTTTTCAGTCATTCGATCATTACCACATAAACTTATCCACACACCATCTCATTCATTGTCTGTTGATAATGTGTTACCACATAAACTCATCCACGCACCATCGCATTCATTCAACCATTTCCTCACTTCAATACCACTTAAACTTCCTCACACACCATCTCACTCATTGTTTTTTAATAATGCGTAAGCTTACTATTTCGTAGAAAATCTTATCCTAAGGCACCTATTATTACAAAAGTAATCAACAACCTAATCATCTAACATCAGCTATTCGTTTAACCGATGCCTGTAAAATAAGATAATCCAAACACCCTATAAATCAGCTATTTAGAGTACTCAAGCCACAAAACCCCTCCAACTTGCTTCGGTTTGGCGAATTGAATGGTTTCGTGTACACCCTTAGCACCAACTACTCATCCAAATCACCAACTAGACTAACAATAATAATCAACATCCTAATATGACATTGTACATAACCATAAAATATCATCCAAAGCACATTAATCTACACCATCTCAATCATCTAAAATTATAAGCTAAATTGTATAAACGCCTAAAGTGATCTAAACACCCCTATTA
The DNA here is from genome assembly GCA_026074375.1 of Tanacetum coccineum. Classification (NCBI taxonomy): domain Eukaryota; kingdom Viridiplantae; phylum Streptophyta; class Magnoliopsida; order Asterales; family Asteraceae; genus Tanacetum; species Tanacetum coccineum. Next base: position 36,033 of record BQNB010029496.1, on the reverse strand, counting down.
GGAACAGAAACGGTCCAAGGATTAACCCGATGAGGCTGCGTAAAAAAGGCTCGCCCTCCCTCATCCGCTCACTATCATTACTAAACTAAACGCAAATGATTAGCTTAAGTTAAATTGAACCAGCCATATTCTAATTTTTTGTAATGACACAAACTCACACATGTTATAATGTACGCCTACTATGTTATAATCTACGGCATAAAGAAAAATGACAAATGAGAGAAATAACTTACATTAGCATCGGAACCGCCCCCATTCATGGTATTGTCACCATCCATCTCTTCGTTTTTAACAGAATCATCAAATTTCCTCTTCTCTCTCCTCTCATGTCTGTCTCTCTCATCTTCAGCAGCAGCAACTTTATCCTCAAACCTTCTTCGCTCTTTTCGACTATCCGATACCCGATGACGCTTCTCTCGAGCTTCGTAATACTTGTCTTCTTCTTCCTCACTATCACTACCTCGTTCTTTTCGTTTATTGTGATGACGTACCGATTTTTCTCTATCTTTACTTCCTTCTCGTTCGTGTGACCGTTCACGCTCTTCGGAGCGGTCGCGGTCGGAACGGCGACGGTGGTGGTGGTGGTGGTCGCGGTCGGAATCTTTGTGTTTCCGGCTGGATCGGTGTGGTTCCATGGTTAGGGTTAGGGTTAGGGTTTTGGTTTTGTGTGATGTGTTTTGGGGGAGATGAGAAACTGGTGGTGTTTTTTGTTGTTGTTATGTGACGATTGGTGGTACCGACATTCTAATGGGCTTTTACAACTTTGTGGACGGCCTATACAACTTTGTGGACCGCCTAGGCCGTAAACAACGAGAAATGCAACTCAATCCCGCAAAAACGAGATACGATGACGGCTTAGGCTGTAAACAAATTGACACAACCTTCGTTTATTTTGCTGAAAGAGTGTAGGCGGCCGCGCGTTACGACGGGTCTATAACAAAATATTTATTTTAGCGAGATTATTATTGTGATATTGTTATGTCTAACGAGTAATAAGGCGGTCGTGCATTGCGACGAGGCTTTTATGAATACATACATTTGTTATGAATACGATACGCTGATGCGTTTTCGAACAACAAAATATAATCTCATTAACAGTATATAAAGAAAAGGATAGTATTTCAATATTGTTCGCCACGATAATGTAAACCTTTTACATATATTCTATCATACAAATAAAGTTAAATCAAATGTTAGATGACATAATGAGTAACTCATATCCGATACTTCTACTAATAGCAAACCATAGGAAATATGACATCGTACGAACTTTGATACCTAAACAACTAACTTTCAAAATAGTTACGACTCAAACGACGTCGTCTTTTCTCAACACTCGCATTTCATCTTCAGTGAACTTGTGTATAGACGTCCTCCTCAGGAGTCTCAAACCTTTTTATAAGGCGCGCGTCATGTAAGATGGTATAAATCTTATCGGCAATCTCCGAAAACAAGATTTGTAACACCTTACATGACTTGCCAGTTCCTTGGAAGATTTTTTAAACCTGAGAACGCAGAAAATTTATACTCGTTAGAAATCAAATGTGCACATTGTAGAACCGTAGAGGGTGGTGAATACAGTTTTCTTTACTTCTTCGAAGCTTATAAAACTTCAAGTCTCGAAAGAACCGAGTGGTGTAATGATCTACTTAGCAAAGAGACAATAAGTATATGGAGATATATATATATATATATATATATAGAGAGAGAGAGAGACCACGATATATACTGGTTCGGGAAGCGGGGTTTAGTCCTTCCGTACGTCCAATTGCGAATCCACGACACCTATACTATTCCTAGTATAATCATTATGGTGGACTACAAACCGCATTACAATTAACTTCACCGATATGCACAAAGATCGGCACTCACAAAGAAGAGTTACTACCTACGGTATTCCGCCCTCGGAATCCACCCTTATGAACCCATGATTCGACTTAACCTATAACCACAAAGAACTTTCCCTTAGAAGCTTACCAAACCCCAACTATATCCCTAGTGATCTAGGCTTGATCCCTCGAATACAAGACTTTCCTTACAACTCGATTGATTGAATGATAGATAGTTGAACCAAGTCCTAACCTAACCTAAAGACTCGATTCTAATAGAAAGGGTATGAGAAAGAAGACCCTCAACTAATAACACACAAGTGTGAATTAGGTACTTGTGTTTCTCTCTTGTGGAGATGTGTTATTTAATAGAATGATAGAGGAAAAGATTAAGAACATAATATGTGTTAGACTTAGAGGATTAGAGAAGAGAAAAGAGAGGAAAGAATGTTTGTAAGAGGTAAGGAATACAAAGGCCAAGAGTCCCAAAAGTGGGAAAATAATTCGTATTTGGTGCGCTGCCCACGTGTTAGCGCGTGGCTAGCGCTCCAGATTCCCGACATTGTTTTCTTTAGGACTTTGACGTTTTGAATACCCGCACTTGTTAAACCCCCAATTATACTTCACGCTATGACCTTTCAATCATTCTTATACTCAAGGTCAATCAACTCAAATAGCCATTTGATAAAAGCGTTTATGAAGTATTTAAAAGACTTTTGTTTGTTCGATATCAAAAAAAGAGAAAAGAACTATCGGATAAGGGCATTTTGGTATTCCTCTAATGTAACTAACTTAGGTAGGATCTAACTAAGGTTTGAAAGGCTAGATAGGGTACACGGGAATATTCCAAGAATATTCTTAACTTGGAGAGAAATGGTGGATGTTATAGGGGGAGATTTGAAATTTAAATTTCAAATGTTTTAGGCACATGTGTGAATTAGAGGAAGAGATATGATGAGTTGTTTGAGAATTGGCATGAGGTGATGTTGATGT